>WWET01003347.1:143666-157005 GCA_011038615.1 Limnodynastes dumerilii | reverse complement strand
CCCACTGATGGCGGCTCTGGTTGCTGAAACTCAACAACGGAACTTCTGTCATTCAGTAACACAGTAGTTATACTTGTAAAGCCTCCGGAGCCCAGGTAAAGCAGCAGGCCTCAGCAACAGGCTGCTGGAGCCCCTCTGAACATCAGGCCAGGGAAAGATTTCCCCCTTGTCCTGGGTCTGGTATGAACGGTCAGCAACCAAAATGTCAACAGGTCAGAATGTAGGCAGGTGAAAATGTTGAGAGTTATGTTAGTATTTGTAACAAATGTACACTTAATGTAATACAGATGGCTTGTAAAACACTTCAGAAATGTAATAACAGATATGTAATATATGTAATACAAACCTAAGGCTGGATCCAGACTTAAGTAAGTGCTTGAAATGAGTTACTCCTGGGCTAAACCATGTTGATTGCAGGGAGAGTCAAGTTAATTGTATTCTTTGCATGCAGGGATATATCTTTGAATTGCTTACTGCACACAGATACTGACCAGCTTTACTATCACACTGTTATTTAGACTTGGGCTGGGAAACATCACCTCTCAACTCTAATACTGTTTGCAACAGATGAAATATGACTCCCCTGCAATCAACATGGTTTAGCCCAGGAGTAACTCATTTCAAGCACTTACTTAAGTCTGGATCCAGCCCATAATACGCAACTGTCGATATTTTAACCTGTCAATTCTTACAATTTGACCTGTCAACATTTTGCTTGTCGACATAACAACCGGTAAGGCCTGTCCTTTCCGCTGCTAGTCCTATATGAAACACATAGGGCCAGATCCAGAGCTATGCTTTTACTACATTGCGTTTTTAAGCTAGCGTCCCTTCGATGCACTCCCCTCGGCACACCCCTTTTATGTACGTATTTTAGGCGCCTTGCGCTTTCCATACCCTACCTTAACCTTACACTGCGTAACCACTAGCGGACGGACTTCACACGCGTAGTTACGCTGCTAAGCACGCCCATACTGTACGATTTCAATGCTTCACCCCGCCTTCGAAGCGTAAATACTGGTGGCGTATGGCTGGCACGCCCCTTCGTAAATTGATACGCTACTGATACGTGACTGTCCCTTACACTATGTATTACATCGCGTAACATCGTTACGTCGTGCGCATTCGCAGAAAGTACTAATGTGTGAATTTACGCTAGCGGCTAGCGTAAATGCACTCGCGGACGTTGTTCTGGATCTACCCCATAGTATGTATGACTAATTAGACGCTGAACTGATATTCTAAATAGATTTAAACATATATGCCATTTTTTACCATAACAATATATAATTTATATATAGGCATGTATTTATAATCAAACATTTTTTATTTATCAGTTTTGTAAAAAAAAAAATACCCTTTTTTATATCCAAAATATTAATTTAGACATTTCTTTGTCCTTGCATCTTTTTTGAGATGTTTGGGACTTTAGCCCAGTGTATTTTTTTAATCCATAAAAATGTCTTTAGGATCATATTTTTCTTGAAAATTGATTTTTCTGTCTTTCAAATGAAAGCCAGATATTAATATGTGAGAGATCACACACAACAGTAAGTGCTAATTTTCTTCATATTATTGTTTGGAAACTGTATCTTTCTCCCGGTACGTTCAGATGTCACTATTAGCAAGTATTGAGCTACAGCAGATCAGAACATTGCTGTGATATGGTTTAATGGCACGAGGGAACGTTATATCAATTACTTTAGCTTACAGTTGATTTACTTCTGAAGAATCTCTCACTCTCGAATTGCAAATTGAAGGTCACCACTGACACCGAATAAATGTATGTTCTGACTGGATGTTGCAGGTGTGGGAGGTAAATTACTCTGAATGCAGCTTTAGCTTAGCATCGGAGTATATGGGGGAAAAGTCAATGACAGGGTACCTTTATTAAAAATAAATAAGATTTTTCCTCTCCTAGTATATATTGATATGATATGTGATGTGTTAAATTGGCAACAACATTCTTCAATTTCTGTATATCCCACCCATATTCTTATAAATAAATGCGAAATGACACAAAAACCATAGGACTGGTTTAAGAGACCTTAAAGCAGCGCAATCCAATAGCAGAGACCCGCTGTATCCACGCATCCGTGAAGCGCACAGGGGACCATTCTCAACACTTGCATGCGGTTGCACCAGTGATGGATCATAAGTATGGATCTCATGGTCGGCTGATTAACTGGATAGGCGTTTTCCAATGCGATCACAAAACACCAGCTTTGCGTAATTCTGGCTTTGGTCTATAAGTACAGATATGTATATAGCAGAGGCGAAACACATACCTCCCAACATTTGAGAGTTACATATTTCATGGCCTTATAGAGGGGTTGTGCCTTGTACAACCCAGTGGGCATGTCTGGGAAATTGAGTGTGTCTGAAAGTGAATGAGACCAGCGGGTCTAGTGTCTGTCTCTTTTATTTATTCAGCAATCCATATTTCTGCTTCTTATTATTAGACCTGCCATCCATATGTCTGCCTCTTATTATATGTCCAGCCTCCATATGTTTTCCCCTTATTATATGTCCAGCCTCCATATGTCTGCCTCATTTTTATGTCCAGCCTGCATGTCTGCCACTGTTTATATATCCAGCCTGCAAGTCTGCCCCTTATTATTATTGCTAGCCTCCATGTCTGGCCCATATTAATATTGCCAGCCTCCATGTCTGCCCCTATAATTGCCAGTGCCAGCCTCCATGTCTGCCCCCTATTATTGCCAGTGCCAGCCTCCATATCAACCCTTTTATTATTTATTATCTTACTTACCTTTGATGTCTTCTGCCTTCCTCCGCAGTGCTCCCACTGCCTGTCTCTCCCTCTCTCCAGCATCTGGTGGTGCGGTCACGTGATGGACTGGTAATACTGGTAATCCTATGGGAGCCCTGTAGGACCAAATCTTTTTTCTACAATGGCAGTGACCGTATAGGTAACAGATTACTTACCGTAGGAGCCCTGTATTACCTGTACAGTTCTTTAGAAAGCCCAGCCCAACATAAACAGCAAACGGCATAGTGCCCAATCACACACCTAGCAGCCAGGCCCAACTTAACGAAATATAGAGACAGACACCAATAGCTGGGTTTAAAAAGGGAACATGTCATTTATTGAATTGGACCAAATTAGAATTGAATTGATTAACCTATTAATGACTCTAAGCGAGTCAATCTTAAAGAAACTAGGTGGCCCAATAACTGGTAGAAGGTTCAGCAAAACCACCTTACCAAGAGGTTATCGACCTTGACCTCGGGACCCCATCCGATCCTTCAGCAAACACTTGACCCGTTTTGATGTTACCAGCACAGGGTCCAACCGGTAAAGGCTTGGTGCCCTCATTGCAAGGGTTGTGCTGCTATGAGATCGGACCACCCCCGCTCCCCCCACAACATTATCCCCCTGCGCCAAATCTTGTTTGCTGACCTATCCACCGCTACCGCCCCACCATGTTCCGTCTGAAAATAAAAGTTGGTTAAACACGAACACGACTTAAACTATAATGGGCGGGAGGGAGGGTGAATCCTCTGCGACGAGTGCCCCACTCCCCCACTACTAGTCCTATATGTAAGCCACCCCCCACCCCTGTTCTATCCCAACGCTTCTTACTCTGAAACCAATTAACCCCTGCCTGCCAGGTGTATAGATTGAGGCCCCTGCCTGCTGTTTATGCCCCTGCGGCCCTATGGGGTCCTTGGTTCTTTAAAAACAGAGTCTGATCTCGCGGGACAAGTTGTAATGCAGGCAGGACAGCGGGACAGTCCCCCTCCAATCAGGACACTTGGGAGGTATGGAAATAAGCAAATCATGGGCCCAGGTGCAAAAATAAAAGCCCCCCCACCATGATTTACAGGATCTTTTACTATGATTTTCTCTGTATAAGTCTATCATTTGTGTAATAGCCATGCACCTGTTTGCATTAACCTATAAACTGATCTGAACAACTTTCATTTTGTGAACATTGGGCCAGATCCAGTGCTACGTTTCCTAGCGTAGCGTATTTACTATGCACTCCCCTCGGCGCTCCCCTTGGCCGTACGTAGTTTAGTTGTGTTACGCTTTCCAAACAGTACCTTAACTTTCCCAAGCGTTACTCCTGTCAGCCGTAATGGCTGCACGTACTTACGCGCCTAAGCACGCCCATACTGTACGATTTAAATGCCTCACCCCGCCTCCACAGCGCAATTATGGGTGTTGGCTGGCACGTCCCTTCGTTCATAGTAGTCTGGTTCGTACGTTCAGAGTTATGTGGCGTAACATCTGCTTCACGCATGCACAGTGCATGCAAAATAGCGTTTTTACGTCTCCGGCTAGCGTAAATACGCTAGTGTACTTAGTTCTGAATCTACCCCATTGATTCTAGTCCAGATTAAGGGGAAAATAGTTTATTCTTATTTAATAATAATTTTTTTTTTTTTACTTATTTAAAAAGGAGTATTTTTATGTTTCTGAAAGTCACAAACAGAGATGTCAGAGATACCTCAGCTTCAGGACGCCTCCAAGCTGCCTCCAATAATAGGGAATTTACAGCAAACTCACAATATCAGGATGGCATTAGCAATGTACTCTTTCCTGGAGAAATTGATGGCATAACTTCCTGACCCCTCCAGCATAGTCTCCTGGCGTCTTCATAGATATATGCCAGCTGACATGAGATTAAGCTGTCATTTACAGGACTAATGTGATGTTCCCAGCCACCAAAATAACGCTGGCAGTTGCCAGGAACATTTAACAGTGACTACACACTACCCAATAATCGTGGCTATAACCTCATCGCTCTGTGCTGACACTGTGCTGTATGAGCCATCCGATTAATGGCTCAGACAATTTTTTGAGCGCTTTGTCAGTTTTCAGTCAAATGAATACATTATGCAGTAATCAAGTCAATCATTGTTCAGGGCAGTGTTTCCCAAACTCAGACCTTAGGGAGAACTAACAGTGCATGTTTTGCAGGTCTCCTAACTTCTCATTATGGACCTGATTCACAACTAAGTAAGAACAGAACCAAGTAAGAATAGGATTTCAGTGCATATATTTAAGAACACTTAAACTGAGCATGCTCAGAACTCAAAACTACGCACTGAAACCATGTAAGAATGATTCACAGATAAGAACAGCTACTTAGGAATGATTCATGCTTGCAATGTTCTGACTTCCGCATGTGTGGCTAGAGGGGCAAGACTCTTAATGCAAATGAGCAGCATTCGGGCTACTAATGTACAGTATGGGCGTTCCTGGAGACTTAATGATTCACAGTTAAGAAGGACTTGCACAGAGTAACATACAGATAAGCATGCCACCTACCATTCTTAAGTTGACATCTGCATGGTTAACAGAGAGGCAAAGCCTTATGCTTTTATGTTTGTTCAGCACACAGCTTCTGTGTGATTATAATGAATGCATGTGTTCACTTTGATTGAAACAATTAAAGGCTTTTCTTTTAATACTGCTGTTATGTCACCATTTTATGTTTTACTTTTCTTTTTCTTTTTTTTTCTTTTAATACTGCTGTTATGTCACCATTTTATGTTTTACTTTAAATCTGAAAGGTGCTCATTATTTACATTTGTTTGCAGTTTGTGCATAATTTCATTGTTTGTTGTAAACATTTAAAAAAAATATATATTTTTTTTGTTTAACTTTTAACATGTTTGCATTGTTTGTGTGTGACCTTCAGATAATTTTCTACATTTTTGCATTGTGCAAATAAAAAAAAAATGTTTAGGTTACTTTTGTTTATTATAAATCATGAGGATATTAAAGATCCTAAATATACGCTTGATTCTTAGTTGGGAAGCAAAGCCGTTTCTAAATATACACACCTAGAGAAAAGAACGCTTCTAAGAAGTTAGGGGTGTGGTTAGCATTTTTCTTTAGGATGTGAGGATCGTTCTTACTTATCTTTGCTGTGTGGAAATTTAGGAACGTTCCTAAAGTGTGAATCAGGCGCTAGATCACTTGTAATTCTGCGCCTGATCCAGAGGGGAATGTCCACTAGCTCACTTGACGTTCACATGCTCTGAAATGAAGAGTGATTCATTCAGATCTGTTTTGAGGGTCATGTTGAAGGAGGGAAGAGGTGGAAGGACATAGTCAGTGTACAGTAAGAGTGCGCTCAGTGCATTCAGAGCAGAGAGCAGGTGTAAAAAGGACAACTTATGTCAAAGCATTTGCACCAGCCTCCAATCCAGGGGGCTGACCATCTGTGATCAGTTTCTTACCCTTGCATCATACGGATATTGTGATTCACAAGTCCGCATGTAGAAGAGCAGTGCACTCTGCCTGGTCTCCTACGTGCGTATAGTGAATTCGCATGCAGGGCCCCTACCCTAAGGCTGGGTACACAGCATATATTTTTTCCAATCACAATTAAAATATATCTTACCAGTGTGTACTGTCCAAAGATGCTCAAAAATCTTTTGAAATGATCTTTGAGATCTTTTTGATTTGATCTTTTGGATTTCCTGATATGCCAGATTAATGATGGAAAGATAGCTTTTGCTTTCTGCAAGTGTGTCTATTAGGAGATCTCTGGTGAAAGGGCCTTTTGCTTGTGTGAATGGAAAGATTATCTGCTGAAAAGCCCCAATGTGTACCCTGCTTTAGTGTTCTGTGCGGGATACTGAATTGTACGTCCGTGCTCAGCCAAGCCCTTACTGTACGATTTGTATGCATTTGCCCGTCCGTGCAGAGGGCACTGATCCGTATGGAGTGCAGCATCGGTTGGCTACACTCCATTGCGGATAAAGATAAAGCCCATGCGCAGTACCATTTTTCTGCAGACGTCCACACATAGCGTAGACATGTCTGCAGTGTTACTTAATTGTGAATTATTGTGAATGTGTTGGACATTTATATTCCAGCGCTGGCAATCATAACTTCCATTCCCAGTCATTATTACACAGCACTAAGCACTTGCAAAGTATGTTTGGGCACAGAGCTACATTGCACTTAGCTGTTTTGTGCCTGTATGCCACAATTGCTTGAAATCCAATGGCACTGTTGCGTTTGCTTTGGGATCGCACACAGCCCGATCCAAATTTTTACAAACGCATATACAGGATGCATGCTGCATTAGAATTGCCGTACTCCTCTGGATCGGGCCCTCTGTGAACAGACCTAAAAAAATATGGACTGCTTGTGGTTCCTGTGGACTGATGTTGTAAATTTTACTGGTCTAGAATGTGCCCAGGTTTATATTTATTAAATGTGACAGTTTGGTAACAAATTCAAATATATCTGTCTTATTCTGACCCAGATTATCTGTCTGTTAGGAGACTTCACTGGAGCCCCTGATAGTGGGGACAGTCTGGGCTGCAGTTCACTAGCAGGTCGCGGCCCTTGGCAGACAACTCCTATGCGTGTGGGTAAGAACACAGAGTAGGACAGAAAAGA
The DNA here is from genome assembly GCA_011038615.1 of Limnodynastes dumerilii. Taxonomy (NCBI): domain Eukaryota; kingdom Metazoa; phylum Chordata; class Amphibia; order Anura; family Limnodynastidae; genus Limnodynastes; species Limnodynastes dumerilii. Next base: position 149,615 of record WWET01003347.1, on the reverse strand, counting down.
GCAAGCCCAGTGAAAGTACATCCGATGACAGACAAACAGTGAGGGACAAACTGGGAGTCATACTCATGCTAACACACCAAGACACAAACTACCAACCAGAGGCAAGGAACAAGGCAAGGTTGGGAGACAAATGAAAACACAAGGGTTAATCAGGAAAAGGGCACTCAGGAATCAATAGAAAGCACAAGGCAAGAATACAGAGAAAAAAAGCACGGCAGGAAAAAGCTATATCCAACAGCTACCTGTAGTAGCTACCTGGGCTTTAAAGGAAAGGCTGCCCAATTAGCAGGCAGCATGGGCGCACCCCCAGGGCTGATTGGAGCTTGTCCTGGCTGCTAAGCATCATCCTAGATGCACTGAGAGGAGAGGAATGATTGGTTAATGTCCTGGCTTTTGGAAAACAGCCAGGATGCACTGAGGGAGTGATGGCGGCATCCATAGAGAGAGCTGTGGCGCATGGTCTCAGCGGAGATCACCGCCGCACCGGAGCTGGGTCCGGCCGGAGTGTTAAGTTTATTACATGCCACTAGAGGCGACGTGAAACACTGCCTAATTGTTTTCATCAATGTACGCAGTAAGTTGAATTGGAAGCTCCAAGAGTAGCCAGCACAGGGCTCAGAATGGTTACTTATGAGCACCAACTGAAAAGCTTCTCTACATACAACAAAAACACTAAAGTAAAACATCTTATATGCTTCTTTAGGGAATTTGGGGAAACTGTGGTAGTTTTTCTCTACTACAGGTACTGTAGGGCTTACAGCATGTAAAGCATATTTGGAGCATGTTATACAATCTTCATCTTGCCATTTACAGCAACAGTTTCCAACCACTAAAATTTTAAAAGAAACCACAAACTTAGCACCTAACAATATATATTTGCTATAAAACCGGACAGCACTACATCATTAAACATTTAGAAGTAACAAAATAAAAATTACTAAAAAAGAAAAAAAAATAATGATCGATGGTTTTTATTGCCTTACGAAATTCTAGTTATGATGGTAGATTTTTCACTGCAGTAAAATTCTGAGTTTTATATTGTGAATCTAATAGCCAGAGGCGCTTTCTATGTATAAACACATGCAGTGGCTTAGGCCGCCATGCAACAGACCATTTTTCTTTTTTATTATTACTGCTATGCCGAGATTCCCCTGATAGAGATATCTTTACCTTACCTTAGTCTATTTACTGCCCAGTATGCATCACAAAAACATTCAGATTAGGATATTCACTTCTGCCATAGCTCAGTGTTGCTGGCACATAGGAATGTTTGTAGAAAAGGAAATGCCTTTTTTTTAATTGTACATATTACCATCTGGTGTAGTGTCCATGTGGTATTTTCATCTATTACCATCTGGTGTAGTGTCCATGCGGTATTTCCATCTATTACCATCTGGTGTAGTGTCCATGTGGTATTTTCATCTATTACCATCTGGTGTAGTGTCCATGCGGTATTTCCATCTATTACCATCTGGTGTAGTGTCCATGTGGTATTTTCATCTATTACCATCTGGTGTAGTGTCCATGCGGTATTTCCATCTATTACCATCTGGTGTAGTGTCCATGTGGTATTTTCATCTATTACCATCTGGTGTAGTGTCCATGCGGTATTTCCATCTATTACCATCTGGTGTAGTGTCCATGTGGTATTTTCATCTATTACCATCTGGTGTAGTGTCCATGCGGTATTTCCATCTATTACCATCTGGTGTAGTGTCCATGTGGTATTTTCATCTATTACCATCTGGTGTAGTGTCCATGCGGTATTTCCATCTATTACCATCTGGTGTAGTGTCCATGTGGTATTTTCATCTATTACCATCTGGTGTAGTGTCCATGCGGTATTTCCATCTATTACCATCTGGTGTAGTGTCCATGTGGTATTTTCATCTATTACCATCTGGTGTAGTGTCCATGCGGTATTTCCATCTATTACCATCTGGTGTAGTGTCCATGTGGTATTTTCATCTATTACCATCTGGTGTAGTGTCCATGCGGTATTTCCATCTATTACCATCTGGTGTAGTGTCCATGTGGTATTTTCATCTATTACCATCTGGTGTAGTGTCCATGCGGTATTTCCATCTATTACCATCTGGTGTAGTGTCCATGTGGTATTTTCATCTATTACCATCTGGTGTAGTGTCCATGCGGTATTTCCATCTATTACCATCTGGTGTAGTGTCCATGTGGTATTTTCATCTATTACCATCTGGTGTAGTGTCCATGCGGTATTTCCATCTATTACCATCTGGTGTAGTGTCCATGTGGTATTTTCATCTATTACCATCTGGTGTAGTGTCCATGCGGTATTTCCATCTATTACCATCTGGTGTAGTGTCCATGTGGTATTTTCATCTATTACCATCTGGTGTAGTGTCCATGCGGTATTTCCATCTATTACCATCTGGTGTAGTGTCCATGTGGTATTTTCATCTATTACCATCTGGTGTAGTGTCCATGCGGTATTTCCATCTATTACCATCTGGTGTAGTGTCCATGTGGTATTTTCATCTATTACCATCTGGTGTAGTGTCCATGCGGTATTTCCATCTATTACCATCTGGTGTAGTGTCCATGTGGTATTTTCATCTATTACCATCTGGTGTAGTGTCCATGCGGTATTTCCATCTATTACCATCTGGTGTAGTGTCCATGTGGTATTTTCATCTATTACCATCTGGTGTAGTGTCCATGCGGTATTTCCATCTATTACCATCTGGTGTAGTGTCCATGTGGTATTTTCATCTATTACCATCTGGTGTAGTGTCCATGCGGTATTTCCATCTATTACCATCTGGTGTAGTGTCCATGTGGTATTTTCATCTATTACCATCTGGTGTAGTGTCCATGCGGTATTTCCATCTATTACCATCTGGTGTAGTGTCCATGTGGTATTTTCATCTATTACCATCTGGTGTAGTGTCCATGCGGTATTTCCATCTATTACCATCTGGTGTAGTGTCCATGTGGTATTTTCATCTATTACCATCTGGTGTAGTGTCCATGCGGTATTTCCATCTATTACCATCTGGTGTAGTGTCCATGTGGTATTTTCATCTATTACCATCTGGTGTAGTGTCCATGCGGTATTTCCATCTATTACCATCTGGTGTAGTGTCCATGTGGTATTTTCATCTATTACCATCTGGTGTAGTGTCCATGCGGTATTTCCATCTATTACCATCTGGTGTAGTGTCCATGTGGTATTTTCATCTATTACCATCTGGTGTAGTGTCCATGCGGTATTTCCATCTATTACCATCTGGTGTAGTGTCCATGTGGTATTTTCATCTATTACCATCTGGTGTAGTGTCCATGCGGTATTTCCATCTATTACCATCTGGTGTAGTGTCCATGTGGTATTTTCATCTATTACCATCTGGTGTAGTGTCCATGCGGTATTTCCATCTATTACCATCTGGTGTAGTGTCCATGTGGTATTTTCATCTATTACCATCTGGTGTAGTGTCCATGCGGTATTTCCATCTATTACCATCTGGTGTAGTGTCCATGTGGTATTTTCATCTATTACCATCTGGTGTAGTGTCCATGCGGTATTTCCATCTATTACCATCTGGTGTAGTGTCCATGTGGTATTTTCATCTATTACCATCTGGTGTAGTGTCCATGCGGTATTTCCATCTATTACCATCTGGTGTAGTGTCCATGTGGTATTTTCATCTATTACCATCTGGTGTAGTGTCCATGCGGTATTTCCATCTATTACCATCTGGTGTAGTGTCCATGTGGTATTTTCATCTATTACCATCTGGTGTAGTGTCCATGCGGTATTTCCATCTATTACCATCTGGTGTAGTGTCCATGTGGTATTTTCATCTATTACCATCTGGTGTAGTGTCCATGCGGTATTTCCATCTATTACCATCTGGTGTAGTGTCCATGTGGTATTTTCATCTATTACCATCTGGTGTAGTGTCCATGCGGTATTTCCATCTATTACCATCTGGTGTAGTGTCCATGTGGTATTTTCATCTATTACCATCTGGTGTAGTGTCCATGCGGTATTTCCATCTATTACCATCTGGTGTAGTGTCCATGTGGTATTTTCATCTATTACCATCTGGTGTAGTGTCCATGCGGTATTTCCATCTATTACCATCTGGTGTAGTGTCCATGTGGTATTTTCATCTATTACCATCTGGTGTAGTGTCCATGCGGTATTTCCATCTATTACCATCTGGTGTAGTGTCCATGTGGTATTTTCATCTATTACCATCTGGTGTAGTGTCCATGCGGTATTTCCATCTATTACAATCTGGTGTAGTGTCCATGCGGTATTTCCATCTATTACCATCTGGTGTAGTGTCCATGCGGTATTTCCATCTATTACAATCTGGTGTAGTGTCCATGCGGTATTTCCATCTATTACAATCTGGTGTAGTGTCCATGCGGTATTTCCATCTATTACAATCTGGTGTAGTGTCCATGCGGTATTTCCATCTATTACAATCTGGTGTAGTGTCCATGCGGTATTTCCATCTATTACAATCTGGTGTAGTGTCCATGCGGTATTTCCATCTATTACAATCTGGTGTAGTGTCCATGCGGTATTTCCATCTATTACCATCTGGTGTAGTGTCCATGCGGTATTTCCATCTATTACAATCTGGTGTAGTGTCCATGCGGTATTTCCATCTATTACAATCTGGTGTAGTGTCCATGCGGTATTTCCATCTATTACAATCTGGTGTAGTGTCCATGCGGTATTTCCATCTATTACCATCTGGTGTAGTGTCCATGCGGTATTTCCATCTATTACCATCTGGTGTAGTGTCCATGCGGTATTTCCATCTATTACCATCTGGTGTAGTGTCCATGCGGTATTTCCATCTATTACCATCTGGTGTAGTGTCCATGCGGTACTTCCATCTATTACCATCTGGTGTCGTGTCCATGCGGTATTTCCACCTATTACCTTCTGATGCAGTGTCCATGCACTATTTCCATCTATTACCATCTGGTGTAGTGTTCATGTGGTATTTCCACCTATTACCATCTGGTGTAGTGTCCATGCGGTATTTCCACCTATTACCTTCTGATGCAGTGTCCAAGCAGTATTTCCACCTATTACCATCTGGTGCAGTGTCCACGTCCGCATGACAATACACGTGGAGAAGTTAAGGTAGGTCGCGGAAGTAAGTTAAATTCTGTAAGTGAGAGGGGAGTTTCATGGGAGTGCAGAGCCACCTATGTGCATATATTTGCTACTCCGTGCTTACGAAAAGCACTCTTAAGTCTGAACATGGTCCCACATCTTGGCATGTGATTACCTGTAACAACCCCTAACAATGATAAAGGTATTGGAATAAGGTGTGATAGACAAGAGCGACAGTCACTTTCACCGACATTCATACAGTTGAAAACATTAGGTCGACAATGTATGAATTTTAACAAAAAATGAGGTTTGTTAAAAAGTGCTCAGCACTCCTACATGGAATGCTTAGTTTACGTAGTCAGCCTCTGACAGGTTCTATCAGGTAGCGGCCCCGCCCAGCACCACCCCATACCAGCCCATCTAGACTAAGGCCCCGGCCATTTGCTATGGGGCCTGAATATGTCCTTTTCCACCCCTGAGGGTGCCTGCTGGAACTTTTTGTTACAGTTCCTCCAGAAGTAATAAAACAAGTATCATACAGTAGTAGACAATGGACAGGAACATATCTTATTGGAAAATTTCAATTCAATTCTTTGTTTACAATTCATTATCCAATATTTCAGCACATTCTTTTGATTGTTACTTGATCCTCACTTTATTTCTTTATGTATTCATTCATTCATTCATTCATTCATTCATTCATTCAATAATATTTATTCTATGATATTTATTCTATATTTATTTATTTTCTAGTTTTAACAAATAGAAAAATATATAGCTGTGATAATCACAGAGGTAGACCAGTTAATATATATCCAGAATAACTCATA
>WWET01003347.1:113882-128771 GCA_011038615.1 Limnodynastes dumerilii | reverse complement strand
AATGCCCGGTGCTCACATTCCTGTGTGCAGAATGGAGGATAGCAGACTCCAAACACTAGCACCTGCATCGGCTGCCAACATATGGAATTTCCTGGTAGTTCTGGATCCGGTCCACTGTGCATAACTTTTAGATTAGTTAAGTACCCCTTGCACACCCAAAGTGCAATAGACCCAACAGATCACCCTCATATGGAGAGAGATTAGCATGGATTAGCATAAATGACTCAATGGGCCTGATACAGAGCTACGGCCGCTATAGCGCTCAGTGTAACATCGTAGCTCTGGATCAGGCCCAATGTGTGACTGCTTGATATTAAGGGGAGAGTGGTCATAAGATTTCCTGCAAGGCTGATATCCTTTAGTTTCATTTCACCTTGATATTATCTGTATTTGGTGGTGTCACTAGGTTGCTTACTGTATTTGGTGAATGTCACCCCAATGTTCTTTGTATTGGGTGGTAGTCACTAGGATGCTCTTTGTATTGGATTGTAGTCACTAGGATGATCTTTGTATCGAGTGGTGGTCACTAGGATGCTCTTTGTATTGGATGGTGGTCACTAGGATGCTTTTTGTATTGGATGGTAGTCACTAGGATGCTCTTTGTATCAGATGGTTATGTCCCAGTCATGATTTTCATTGCACCATGATTCTGTGATTCCCACAATATCTAGATTATCCCTTGCCATTATTGCGTTTAATTCAGATTCGGATGGTAGTCACTAGGATGCTCTTTGTATTGGGTGGTGGTTACTTGAATACTTTTTTGGGTGTTGGTCTTGTAGGGAGGTCTCTCTCTCACTTTTTCGCCTTCTCTCTCTGTCTGTCTCTCTCTCCCCCTCTCTCTTGTTCTCCCCCTTTCTCTCTCTCTCTCTCTTTCTATCAGAGTCACCATTAGGGGAAGACCTGATACCGGTCAGATGGTAACGCAGGTCTGCGGCCCTGTCCATGTGATGTCACCGATGACGTCACATGGGGGCGAGACCCCACAGATGTCCAGGGCCCACGAATGCTAATGACAGCCCTGCTCTCTCTCTCTATATATCTGTATTGTACAGGGGTAACTTGGATGATGGTGGAATACTAGTCAGTAGATGTAGTACCTCACACACATAGATTACCATTAAGGTTGTATGTTACACTGGTAGAACAGCAGGTATAACGTTTTACTACACCTACTTATGATTGTTTTGGCCCTGTCTATGGGGCAAATTTAGATTTATTTAAAAAAAAAAAAATGCAAAATTTGTTTTCATACAAAGGACCAAATTCAGAGATCCATTTTCACGACTTGTTCCGTGCGTATTTTTAAGTACGTTTCAACTGCGCATGTGTAGTAACTTTATTTATGTAGTTCACGTAGACTGTACATGCGGAAGTGCCTCACGGACGGACTTGTGAATCGCAGGTGGGTAAATATGCACGGATCTCCCACGTAAAAATATGCACATGAGAATTTAAATAAAAATGGGCAGGGGGAGGAATTTTAATGAAGGAGTGTAGGCGAGGTGTGGGCACGGTTAGTTAGATACGCACGTACGGAACTACTCGACGCACGGAAATGCCCACGTAAAGATAAGGCAGGTCGAGGAACTCGTAAGTCACAGAAAACCCATCCGTGTGAAGGGAGTGTCAGGGGTGTGGCCTTGCTACGTCCGTGCGTATAATTGCGTACTTTTCTCGGATGGATCCCTGAATACGGCCCAAAGTTTCCCAATCCTCCAAGGATTTTTGGTGATGGACTTCCTGTATATATAAATGAAATAATATTTAGCATTTTAGCATTTCGTTACTATTTATTTATTGCATGTAACAAACTTTAAAGACCTTCAAATGCTTTGCAGAGTGTTACACATTTGCAACAATAAACCTGGAAATTTTACAGCACATTTAATCTAATGAATAGGTAACTATGCTCTGGCTCTGTTCTGTCATTTTAATTCTAAATTGATTTATATTCTGTTGTTGCGTTTTGTGCTGACATGTGCAGAAATAACTATAAGCATACAAGTGTGCCTTAAAAAAAAAAAAAAAATGTCCAAAACGGAAAATAAAACCCCTCTGTGAGCAAGGAAATGGGATAACAGAATTATTGAGCCTTTTATTTATTTAGAAACTTAATTTTTTTTAATCCATATATTGTTCTCATTTTGGTCTAAAACAAGGCTGGGAATTCATCACAATTATTGAATTTTTAGACTCAACAGCAAAAGGAGAATTGAGAAGTTCATTTCTATGGCTTTTAAATAATGAATCTTAATGTTGAGCTGAATTCAGAATTAAGATAAGCAGATGTCTTACATATGCCATGCGTGGTCAGTACCCATCATTCTGCATCAGAACGTAGCCACCAGAATATGCACGAGGGTAGGGAGGCTGGCCCACTTACCATGTGTTTAAGATACGCATGGGCATTTATATTGTATATTGTACATACAACCCAGTATTCCGCACAGATACTTAAGTAACGGTGCAGACCTCGTAACTGCCTTCCACACAGAGGAAACCAGAGGGGATTGTACTGATCTCCTCCATGCAGAATATAGAACAGCAAAGTCTGTACGCTTGTAGATGCAGAGCTGGGAACATACGGGCTTTGCACTAGTATATTTTATTGGACACACTGTGCCCGACCAGAGGTGTAAACAGTAAAGGATTAAAAAAAAATGCCTATACCTGCGCTCCTAAAACCTGCAGCCAATCTCTATCCTAGGGGATTAACACTTCTCTCCCCTTATTACAGAGACAAATAAATGCCCCTGTAGAACAAATACAGAAATATACAGGGATCGAGGTACTGGTGCAGAGGTGTAATTGAGCGTCCTGCACGTCAGAATGCAAGATATGCGCAGGCTGTCTCCATAGGCAGGTGCTTAACTACAGGGGGCGCAAGAGGTGTGGCTTCTACGTTGCCCAGGGGAGAGGTGGGGCCAATGGCAACCTACACTGTAGGCAAGTTGTCAGAGGTTGACAGCTTAAAACAGCACTCGGCACTGTAAGCTGACTGGCTCTGGCCCCACGTAGCAAGAAAGCAGGGCTTAAGTCTGGATAGGACGGGACCCCACCTGGCTTGTGTGTGGCAACTGCTCTGTATATGTGCAGAGGAACTAGAGACTAGCTTAAAACAGCTCTCAGCCCTTGGTGTATGAATGGTGAGCACTGTTTATTAACACATTGCTAGGAGCACTCATCTCCCAGTTGCTTGCAATATATTTATACACAGCCATTAGTACTTATAGACAGTCTTAAACAGCCAGCCATTTACAGCTTCCTCTGAGCTTCAGGCCCCCCCCCGTCCTCAGGGCCCTGTAACAGCCACTCCCCTGGCCGAGCCATAGTGTCACAATTCTTATTGAAATCTAGGTAATCTTTTTCTACAACTCCCGCTTGGTCTACTGCTTTGGTGATATGTTTGTTATGTTATAAGCTTCCACAAGTCTCGACCCCCCCCCTGCCGATCTCTATTGTAATCCCTAGAGTTACTAGGGATGGGCAAGTCTTGATGATGTCATCAAGACCCACCCACCCCTGGAACACTAGGGTTTACAGTAGTGATTGACAGGGGACACTGCTGAGAACGGCCCTTTTTCGAAAGGGCCATTTTCTCCCAGCCAGTTGTGAACTGTCTGGGGAATCGATTGCTTCTGCCTCCCAGAAAAAGCAATCGATCCACCAAAGAAAGAAGATGCAGCAGTAAATAGTGAGTATAAATGTAACCCTAACCTTACCTTTAATCCTTACCATAACCCTCCCCGTCCATTACCCTAACCCTTCTTTCCCTTACCTGCAGCCTGATCCTAAAATACCCTTCTCTAAAGCCTGACCCTAAGACTCCATTCCCCAAAAGCCTAACTCTATGACTCTCTTCCCCGCAGCCTAACCTTAAGACTTCCCTACCTGCAGCCTGACCCTAAGACTCTATGACTCCTCTTCCCGCAACCTAACTCTAAGAATCCCATCCCCGCTGCCTGACCCTAAGTCTCCCCTCCCTGCAGCCTGACTCTTAGCCTCCCCTTTCCGCAGCCTAGCCCTAAAACTCCCCATAGACTCCCCTGTAATACTTACCTGTCTGCAGTGGTGCGACTGCGGCAGATGTTTCTGAATGAATGCATTGGTAAGTATGCCGATCAGCATACTTACCCATTCATTAATAAAATTTTCATATCATCGCTATTTTCGAAATAGAGACAGCTAAAAATGGTCTTTCAGCTCTCTCTATATTGGAAATACCATTTTCGAGGCGGCGACTGCAGCTCGTGACAACACATTAATGTTCTAGGGCAGCAGTTCTTAACTTTTTTTTTTGAAGTACTAGTTACCCACTATAGAAACAGGTCAAGTGCCACCTTTTATATCAGAGAGATGCATACCTCCAACCTACATAAGAACCCCTGTTCTCAGGAGTATTCACCTTTATGCACACAGCAAAAGCGAGGCAGTACGGTGGCTCAGTAAGTAGCACTTGAGCCTCACAGTGCTGATGTCATGAGTTTGATTCCCAGACTAGGCCTTATCTGTGTGGAGTATATAGTTTTCAGCATATACTATATACATATGCCAGAGGTATGTCCAATATTATCCAAAGAGTCTAATATATTATAACTATGGTCAAAGAAAATATATATAATCATGGTCAAAGAAAAACATCCAATGTCGGGGATATAGAGAGAAAGCATAATAATCAAGCCCTCAATACGAAAAACATTACCGTATATACTCGAGTATAAGCCGAGGCACCTAATTTTACCACAAAAAACTGGGAAAACGTATTAACTCGAGTATAAGCCTTGGGTGCAAATGCAGCAGCTACTGGTAAATTTCAGAATAAAAATAGATACCAATAAAATTACATTAATTGAGGCGGTGATATCAGCAGTCATCAAACCACCCACAGAGGCTCTCCAGCACCCCCCATCATGTGTATCCAGCACCCAGTATCCCCCATGATGTGTATCCAGCACCTATTATCCCCCATCATGTGTATCCAGCTCCCAGTATCAAGTGTGCCACCTCTATGTGTGTCCTGCCAGTCAGTCTGCCTCCTCTATGTGTGTCCTGCCAGTCTGTCTGCCCCCTCTATGTGTGTCCTGCCAGTCTCTGCCCCTTCCCAGCCTGGTTGCAACATTGAACTTAGCTTTGCTGTCCCTCCGGCTGCCCCTGCGTCTGTGTCAGGCTCTCTCCCCCGCAGCTGTGCCTCTGGCTCTCTCCCTTACGTTGCGCGCTGCACAAAGACATTGCGTGACCTAAGGTCACCTCAACGTCATTGTGCAGGGCGTACCACGTGGAAGACAGCCGGAGTCACAGCTGAAGGGAAGAGAGCCTGACAGACGCAGGGACCGCCGGAGGGACAGCAAAGGTAAGTTCAATGTAGCATCCCCTGTATTTTTTTTCCCTCACTCGAGTATAAGCCGAGTGGGGCTTTTTCAGCATAAAAATGTCATGAAAAACTTGGCTTATACACGAGTATATACGGTAGTACCCTCTTAGAGCCTTCTAATATAGTCTTCTAATATATATATATACTGAGATGTTCTCTCTTAATATGAATCAAAATATATTTAATCTATATAGGCTCTGTGATTAACTGAGCATTTTCGCTCATTTGCACAGTATATGCTATATGATAATCAATATATACCGTAACTAAACAGATATACGTGTTGATTTAAAAAATAATATACCATTAAAAGTTGTTGATTATTTTTAATTGAACCTTTCATATGTGTTTGAGACTAAAACTGCGATTTATATAAGACTAGTGCACTATTAAATGGCTGTCTTTTGGGTCACGTCTTTGTTATCCACCTATGTAAGTAATCCAACAGGGGCAGAGTGGTTTTATGTAAAGCACTGTGGACAATTTGTGGCACTATACAAATAAGTTATAATAATTTCATATACCCATTTATACTTTTTGAATTTGTAACAATGACAATAAGTCAGAAATAATTGCAACTTTCTGCTATGTTTGTTCTATATAAAAAGCATTCTATTTTCCCATAAGCAGTTGATACTAATTGTCTGAATAGAATTCCAGTAACACTTTGCTAAAGGATTATATGCTAGCTTAGTATCTGTGGTCATGTGGAACCCTTCAGAGTTATAATATCAACATCCCTAGTTGGAGTCTCTCCAGTGTCAGCAGAGAAGACTATTGTGTTCTTGTATATCTGACATCTTTTCTTTTTCAACACTAGTCTTTGTCTCCATAACAGTCACTTTACCAATGACCCATTTCCCAGAAGCCAAATACTATTTTGTTTCATAGGTACGGCAGAAAGGTTACATCCTGTAATCAGAAGATTAAATCATACTCTGTCCAGATTCTGGAGCATAGGACGTTCATAATCACTCACCTGTAACTTGTCTATTATAATTCTGTTCATATTGTACGTTTCTTGGCTGTAGAAATAAATGTAGAACCTCTCATCGTGGCTAAACATAGCAGTGAGTTCAACTTTTCAATTTGACTTAATTCTGAGAAATGAATTTGATTTCATTTTTGTGATTTATAGCCTAGTTTTAATGTCGTCGTCTGTTAATGCTGCCATGGTGACAGTAGTCTAAAGGGTGCTGGTTTGGCTGCAATAGACCTGTAAAGTTATGTTTCGGTCACTGAGCAAATTTCATTTCAATGAAACACAGGATTCATGCTTGACTTAACGTTTAATTATTGACTGTAGGTTTGGAGAACGTGGTCTGAGCTGTTCCTGCTAAAATGGTTCTGTCGCAATTTCTAAAAGGCACAAAAACTTCTCTAAATGTTCAAATGTATCTATGAAAAGTTGACATGGAGTACTGAAATGATGGCTAAAATTGTGATTAAATGGTGTATTTCAGTAGAAAGCTTATTACAATTTGCTTCCAGTCAGTTTCAAACTGGCTGGGATATCAATTGCTTATGCCTCGATGAGGCATAGCAATCGATCCCTGAAGCACCGAACATGGTTTTCCGATAGGTAAGTCTAAAACCTAACCCCAACCCTTCCCCTAATTCTGAACCTAACCCTCCCGTTCCATGACCCTAACCCTCGCTTTTCCGCAGCCTGACCCTATTCCCCACTTCTCTATAGCATAACCCTAAGACCCCCTCCCCCCATCCAGACCCTAAGCCTCCCCTAATCTTAACCCTCCCTTCCCTGCAGCCTGACCCTAACCCTCCCTTCCCTGCAGCCTGACCCCAACCCTCCCTTCTCCCTAGCTTGACCCTAATACTCCCTTCTCTATAGTCTAACCCTAAAACCCCCCTACCCACAGCCTGACCCTACCCCTCCACTTCTATGTCCCTAGCCCTAACCCTCCCTTCCTAAGAGCTTAACCCTAATCCCTCCTCAACACTAAAAGTCCCCGGAAAGAGGTTACTCACCTCTCCGAAGCTGTCAGCGGCGGGTCTGTGGCAGGTGCGAATGAAAATGGCAATCGACATAAAAAAATGTTTAAATCATAAAAAAAAACAAAAAACGAAATGAATGCCATTTGAAATAGAGACAGCCGAGCGGGGACTCCCACCAACTTGCTATAGCAGATGTTTTTAACATTATATAAATAATTCTAGCATTACTGACCAATCTCTTCTCATTGACCTCTCTTTAATTCCTCTCGTCACCTGCATCTGTCCCTCCACCTTTGATATGGTCCTGCTATTAGCACATCAACTCCTTAGTCTTAGTCAATATAGCTATATTGTGAACTAAACCTCCTTTTAATGTATGAGCTGACACGTAGTGCTATATAATGTTTGTATGGAGCGCTGGACCTCTCTTTAACATATTTTTTTAATGATTTGAGATCCATATGCCATTCTGTGCATATGTTATCACAATTTTCCCTCTGCCTTCTGCTATTGTTCATGGTTGAAATACAAATACTTTTGGATGTTGTAACTCCTTTTAACCTTGACCAATTGACCCGCATACCACCTGACAGTGACAATGGCTGGGAACTAAGTCAAAACAAAATCAATGGACTGCAGGGTAAGGGGTAAGAGATAAGTTGTTGCATGATATTTATTGCATCAGCTTAAAAAAATTATTTTAAAGGATTAAATTTCCATCAGTATCCAAACCCCATTCCTAAATTAGTTTTATATGTCTATTGATGTGTATTTCACTAGATAGATAAAGGAAAGGAAATGATATATTAATGCTCTGATCATGATGAAGACAATCTTACATAATTGTCATCAATTAATGCAAATTAGTACATTTTCAGAAAGTTACTAGTCCTAATTAGTGCTTGTTGTGACAGTCAAAACTTGGGCCCAGGATGACGCTTGCTTATTCACCCTGTTAACAATGGATCTCAGAACCTAAGATGTTACAAGGATAAAAATTTTCTTTATTAGTAGGAAAACTCTAAGCATTTAAAGTAGGCAATGGAAGCAAAGGCAATTTATCTGTGTGTCTGAGAGCAACAACAAGATCTATAGTGAATAAAGTTTTATTTGAATGTGAAATTACCTCAATAAAAAATAATGTGACTTTCGATCAAGGGGCTTTGATAGGAGGGGGTTGGCTCTCTCTTGCTTCAGAGCTCTGTTTAAACTTCTTACCCTCACCTTCAAGGCCATCTCCTCATCCATTGCACCCTACCTCTTCTCCCTCATTTCCATGCACACCCCTTTCTCCCTCTCTGTTCTGCTAACCACCACTATCTGAACTCCCAACTGATCACCACATCTCAGACCCATGTACAGGACTTATCCCGCGCTGCGGCACTGCACTGGAATGACCTCCTTTTTCCAGTCAGGCTCTCCAGGGGAGTAGCGAAGGTGGAGCTGGTGGAGCTTGTGTTCCGGGCACTAACAGACCAAAGGGGGGCCACAGAGCACAGCCAAGTGCCATCTCCCTAATATACTAGTATTACATGTAGGATAATATTATGGGGCTGGAATAGCACACTATATAATGTACAAGTAAAAAATATCATGAGTCTGGGAATAACTTCATATTATAATATATAGGGGTAATATTATGGGTTTGTGTATATGTTATTCCCAGACCCATAATATATCCCACATGTGCTTTATATAGTGTGCCATGACCATAGATGTTTAATGTAAGGGGGACAGGAAGGGGAATGTGTAATGGATTTGGGGTAGGGAGAGTGATGTTTAATGTAAAGGGGACAGGGAGGAGATGTGTATATATAAGAGGGGACCATGTGTATGGAGGGGGTGCAGGAAGGGGGAAGTGTATTGGAGAGGAGGCACAATAAGGCAGGTATGTCATTAGGGGAAGAGACCGAAAGGCAGATGTGTAACAGAAGAAGGGAAATACACTATATGGACAAAAGTATATGGCTACACCTGTTAAGTATAGAATTCTGGTCTTTCAATCAGACCCATTGACAAAAGTGTATAAAATCAAGCACCTAGCCATGCAGTCTCCATTGGCAAACACTTGTTATACAAAATGTGTCATTCTAAGGAGCTCCATAACGTTAAACTTGGTACTGTCATAAGATGCCACCTTTCCAATAAGGCGTTTCGAGGAATTTCAACCCTGCTGGATATTTCAAGGTCAACTGTATTTTTAGAAAGTGGAAATGTTTAGGAACAACAGCAACTCAGCCACGAAGCGGAAGACTACGTAAATCACAGAGTGGGGTCAATAACTGCTAAGGCTCATGGGCCCTGATTCAGAGATTGAAAATAAAGTTACACCTGGGCTAAACCATGTTGATTTCAGGGGAGTCAAATTTCATTTGTTGCAACAGTATTATAGTTAAAAGGTGATGTTTCCCAGCTCAAGTCTAATTAGCAGTTTAAAAGTGAAGCTGATCTTAATAATACCAGAGTTTCTATTCTGTTTGCGTCATCTTCCAGCCAACCTATTATATGTAATAAAATATATGAAGTGATTTATGTAGATTTATTTAATAGTGTTTATAGCTATATAATGTTAATAGCTATATAGTTATGACAAAAGCTGTTGGCTACTGGATACTGAAAATCAGGACAGTTGGGAAGGTATTCATCATCACAATCTACTGTATGTAACCCAATGCATGCAGCACGGTGGCCGAGGAGGGGTGGCAATGGCTGGCACTAAGCAGTGGAAAAGACCAAGTGACTGCAGAATAGACTGTCTGCAGCTGCTCCTTTAGTTCCAATGCTGGCACAGCCTGGGAAGCTATTCTGCATTGTGCTGCTCTCTGCTCCCCCTCTCCTCATCGGCTTGTAAGTAGGACCTGTGCTAGGTCTGTGAACACCCTAGGTTAGGCTTTAGCCTATCACCCCTTCCACCGAGCTATAACTCCTGCATAGAGCAGCTATTCTTGTTAGAATACTTTATTAAACATGCAACTAAAACAACTCTATAGGCTCTCTGTGGCTGATCAAAGTGTTGAGGAAAAATAAAAACCACAATGGGCTGGATCCAGACTTAAGTGCTTGAAATTAGTTACTCCTTTTCTAAACCATGTTGATTGCAGGGGAGTCATATTTCATTTGGTGCAAACAATATTAGAGTTGAGAGGTTATGTTTCCTATGCCAAGTCTGAATAACAGTGAGATACTAAAAGCTGGTCAATATCTGTGTGCAGTAAGCAATTCAAAGATATATCCCTGCATGCAAAGAATACAATTAACTTGACTCCCCCTGCGATCAACATGGTTTAGCCCAAGAGTAACTAATTCAAAGAACTTATTTATGTCTGGATCCAGCCCAATTGAGAGGGATAAACAGAGATGTGTCATTTAAGACTTTTGAGATAGCTAGACTTTTTTATGTTTCAATTTAAACATACTGAGGTACGTAAAAATAAATAGATAAATAATACACCATTCAAACGAAAACACATTATGCAGAGAAAAAAGAATGTACTTCTAAAATCACTGGATGGAATCAAACCAGTACATTGCTTTAAAATGAACGACCACCCTGGACTGGACCAATATTCAATGTATTATGTCAAGAGGAACAAATGACACCACTGCTCAATGTGTGCAGCAGGTGACAGACATAATTTTATATATTGCCAATGGCAATTGTTTGTGGCACCTGTTCATTGCTACTCTCACCAAAGTAATGTCGAATCAAGCTTTATGTCAAACCCTCTTTATGACAAACCCTCCACTGGCTTCCTGTCTGCTTCAGACCTCTCTTTACCCTCACCTTTAAGGCCATCTCCTCATCCCCTGCTCCCTACCTCTCTTCACTCACCTCTATGCACACTGCTTTCCGCCCTCTAAGTTCTGCTAACCACCGCTGTCTGACCTCTCTACTGATAATCACATCTTACGCCCATGTTCAGGACTTCTCCCGTGTTGCACCTCTATACTGGAATGACCTTCATTCTTCAGACTCTCCCCCACACTGCAAGTCTTCAAGCGCTTACTCAAAACACACCTATTCAGTCTATCCTACACCTCCTTCACTTAACATCCTTACTGCATCCTACATCTATCCCTTCTTCTCCTTTCTTCCAACTCTCCTCTGCTCACACCAGCAATTCCACTTCCTTCCCCCTCTTTGTGTCTTTTTTAAATTCATTCCTCCCACTTACTGTGTTAGGTCACATGAGCAGGGACACCCATCCTAGTGTTGTTCCCTTCTCCACCACTGCCCCCTCAATTCATACACTCTTGTTCTCCTTTGATACCGTTTTACACCGTCCCCACCTGCTGGTTCCCTCTCAACCTCTTACTGCGCTCTATCCCCTCCTCCCTCATCTGTCAAGCTTGACACCTCGCATTTTGCCTTGCTGTCTGTGCTTGCTTCACTTTATTGTATTTTTGTTATATTTGTATATTCATATTTATTTTGTACAGTACATTGCAGTACATCCCTGCCCTGTATGTCTGTATTGTATTTTGTACGGCGTTGCAGACACCCTGTGGCGCCTTATAAATAAATGAAAATAATAATAATAATAATAATAATAATAATCATCATAATAATAATAATAATAATAATAAGTATTTATATTGGAGTAAGATGATGTTTAGGTACTTCTACTTTTTCATGCCACTTGAGTGTGTTTGTTGTGTCTGTGTATTAATATTTGCGTACGTGTTAAAAAAAAAAAAAAAGCTTTGTCTATCAATATATAACAGTGAATCGTGCACGGGTGCAGGCATCTAAATACATTCTTTACTTCTTGATGTAAAGGAAACACTTTAAATCAAACATTCTGTTTTCAGGATCTGTATTTCCTATATACATGTGCATCAGTTCCTGTTTTGTCCTGTCTGTCCTCAAATACTAACACAACTACTACTCCATAATATGGAAATGGATGGCATTGTAGCAAGCAGTGTGTAATCACATAGGTTATAGCAAGAGCCTGCTGTAGCTGATATCCCTGAAGAGAGGTTTGTAAACAATTTATTAAAGCATTTATCTCCAAGGTTCATGATAAATTATAAATATAGCATTTCTAGCACATATTTGTACAATTTCTGACTAAAGAAGTGAACAGAGTGTATAGAAACAAAGGAATGTAACTGCATCTTTAGACATCATCACGCTATGGGGAAACTGCGATAAGACAGGAAAGTCAGTTCTTCTAATTTATTCATGTATTGGAACTAACACATTTTGTTATGTTAACTAAATTATGCACTTTTCAAATGCATTTAATACTGTACGTTCACATTTGAAAAACAGAGAAATATTCGTTAAATGAAACTGAGCCAAGTACAAAGCTAAAAGCTGAAAGAGGATCTGTTTCTAAATCAACAGAAGAAAAACAAAACTAAGGACTAAAAAAAATAAAAATAAGAAAGATAAAAAAAATTAAAAACTGTAACAAAATTTGTTTTTATCAAAACAAGGACAGAGATAAAGATTATTGAAATGAATGGAGATGCAAGTCCATGGCTGGAAATTTTCCAAAGAAATAAAAAACACAACAGTAAAAGAGTTGATTAACCCTTCTTGTTTATAATTTCATGTCAGATAAGTTTAAAACAACTTACCCAGTGTGAAGCTTGGACAAGTATGGGGGATGGGCCACTTGAATCATGTGATCATGGCCCCTATCACCCACCCATTAATGGGCAATGAAACATGGATTTGCAACAATGATAACGTAATAGTTTTCATGTTCACCGAGGGTGTGGACGTCGAGAATGGCCCTTTTGATAGGGCCGTTCTCTCCCAGTCAGTTTCGGACTGGCTGGGAAGACTATTGCTTCTGCCTCAAAGAGGCATAGCAATCGATCCCCGGAGCACCAAACATGATGCTCCGAAAGGTAAGTAAGGATTCTATCCCCAACCTTCTCTCTAATCCTTACCCTAACCCACCCCTTCTATTACCCTAACCCTAACCTTCCTTCCATGGCCCTAACCTTCCCTTCCCAGAGCCTATCCCTAACCCTCCCCCTAAGCCTAAAAGTCCCCAGAGAGGTTACTCAGATCTCCAGTGGCCCCGCGATGGCACCTCCGAAATTGAATGGGTGAATATTCCGATCGCATACTCACACATTCATAAAAAAACTATCTAAAATGGCTGCCATTTCGAATAGAGACAGACGAAAAGGATCTCTCTACTTTTCAATGACATCCGTCGGTGCGGGGACTCCCACCGGCTCACTGAAACTATTTTCTAGGACCCTAAACACTTACACAGACTTTTCCAGTTATATCATGTATTTTTGTCTGTTGAACATAACTTAATTCCCCTAATTATAACATTTTCAAAAATATACTAAGGCATTCTAGCCCTGTTTATTTAGGCTTCAGGCTGCAGTGCTTTCCTGTAGTAATCAGCCCGCTGTGAACTATGCCTGCAGACAATGCAGAGCTCCTCCTATACGTGGCATTACGGCATGTGATGTCACATACAGGTGAAGTGCCGTGGCCCAGGTGCCAGGCCCCACAGTTTCTGGTGGCAGCCTTGATTACCCTGGAGGACAGGGAATTACCTGAACTGTGCTCTATAGAGCATTGTGAAGCTTATTGATTAGGTGACCCTGGCTCGTGAGAATTATTTCCGGTCTATGGACCTAATCCTAAACTCCGTTGGACACCTGACTCCTGCAAGACGCATGGGCATGCACACACCAGATGTTCCACGTTGCAGCCCGCATTCACACCTAAGAAGCTCTGGATTTTGAGGTGTGTAACTTTGCGAATGTAACTACAGTGCATTTGCAGTAGTACATTTACGCAACCTACAGTATGTACCAGTTAGGTGTGTAGATTGCCTCTGGGGGGTGTTTAGGTAGTAGTGGGAGGGGCGGGAGAGGTATTCTCTGTGCATAGTTTTCTTTTTTAAGAAAGAAACTATGCACAGTAAGATAAAGTAGCCCTATAGCAGAAGGTACCTAAAAACAGGGGGCGGGTTAAGTGCTTAACGAATGCGTTTGGTGCGGTTCTGTCTGCACCTAACTCACTCTTAAGTCTGAATACAGTCCTACATCCCCAGGAGTACGGAACCCAGGTCCTGATACACACTTAAGAGTGAGTTAGATGTGCACCAAACTCACTCTTCCATCCCCCGTCCAACCCCCCCCGTTTTTAGGTACCTTATGGAACTTACGAGTGTCATAGAGCTGCCTTATGTGTTCCTGCAATGTTTCTAAATGCCCCCCACACTTCTGACTAATAACGCCTGAGGCGGCATTATGCGTGAATCAGGCCCTCAGTTACTCTCTCCGAAAGAGCATTTGAAGACACAGGGAGCGGGGATAGGCATGCATATAAAGGTGAGTGGTTGATGTTGGCGTCCGTCCGAAAGCAGATCCATCCAAAGTGTGCACGAGAGAGGAGAGAGACAGGGGAGTTTGCTCCTTTCTTACAGACCGTGGGCCTGATTCAGAGATCTGATATTAACGATAGTTAGGTGCGTATATTTAGGGTCGGATCGATTTTGCATCAACGGCGCATGTGTAGTAATAGTGCAACGCCGTCTATGTTGAAGATAGGGTCGGAAATAAGGTCGGAC
>WWET01003347.1:101806-113819 GCA_011038615.1 Limnodynastes dumerilii | reverse complement strand
CAGACCTAAGGATTTGCATAGAAATGGGCGGGGGGAGGCATTGAGATGAGGAAAAGTGGGCGCGATTACAGACTTAGGACCCTAAATAAAAGCAACAAATACACATAAGGGCGGAAGTGAGTGCGGCCAGATAAGGCAAGTCAATGCAGGTCTAACTTTAGGTACGGCCGCTGTGTGCAAGGGGAGTGACGGTTTATTCAGTGGGATGTAACCTGCTCCGACCTGCCACTTAGATGCGTATATTTGCGATCCCATCGCCGGCGGATCTCTGAATCAGGCCCCGTGTTCCTTATGTCTGAATCCAGTCCTATGTTACTGGACAGCTATGGACAGTCTTGTTCTCTGCATGGGGTCATGAACAACTACTCACTATTAGATGTGTCAAAGGGCCTGATCCAGAGCAACGCTCGCAAGCGAGCGTACGCTCCTATTAGATGTGTCAAAGTCACAAGCAAAAGGCAAAATATGTACATTTGTTCCTGGACACACCATTGTATAATTTGAGATTTGAGGGGTGCAAATTATTGTTGCTATTTCTTTACTTTTATATTTTTCTTTGCATGCACAAAGATTCTGAATAGCTTTATTTTATTGCTATGACACAACATCTCTCAACACTAACTTTGTTTGCACATTTTAAATTAGGATTATGGGATTATGAGGCTATATTGAATTCATTTTTTTTTAGTCTTCAAGGTAGACTTTGTCTTACATCAGGCTCCATCACACAGTGGGCCGGATCCTGAACTATGGCCGACTTACACATGCGGCTGTAATTTGCAGAAAGATAGCTACTCAGGATCCGACGCAGTATCTTGGGTAAACTTTTGTCCTTGCTGTTACCGCTTTCAAATCACCACCATGGCAATAAATTTCAGTGAAAAAAAACCCTGGGTGGCATCTTTCACACTACCACATTCCCAGGGTCCCACACAGTAAAATCCCTTCTCTTTTCCCATGTACAAGTCCCAGGTACCTTTCACATCACCACCAAGGGCCAGATTTACTAAGCTGTGGGCTTGGAAAAGTGAAGATGTTGCCCATATCAACCAATCAGATTCTACTTGACATTCTCTAGTATGTAATAGGAAAGTAAGATCTAGAATCTGATTGGTTGCTATAGGGAACATCTCTACTTTTCCAAACCTGCAGCTTAGTAAATCTGGCCTCAAACTCGGGTTGATGGAGCTCTGACCCGCATCTAAGGCCAACAACCTGGGTTTTTAGTGGCAATGTGAAAGGGAAATAAGAGCCATATAGATAAAAAAAATAGAAGGTAAAATGTTCATCCAACAACCCCCTTCCAATGCAGTGATTTCTTTCCTACTTACTGTAAGTGCAACATAAAATTTTACTTTTATTCCCATGAGCAGAATTGTACAACCTCATTTGATTTAATAATGAGAAAGGCTCCTCCACTCCAACTTCACTGCCAAACAAACTCCTTGAAATGAAAAAGAACAATTGCTCATTTTAAAGCAATTTGGGGGGAAAATCTGGACTTCAAAGTAAGGTTTTGTAGCTAAATCTAAGTGCTATGGCATGCTGGGATATGACATGGGAACAGAGCTTTGTTCGTAAAGATTGTGTTCATTACTGGCGGAGGGACAAGAACAATATCCTGCTTACCGTTAGCAAAGAATATTTGTCCCTTGCTGTGCATAGAACCGTATAGTGTTCTAGCATGCCAAGATCTCAGGCAATGTACAAGTGCAGGAGCAAGAGAAAACTGTATTGTGATGACTGTTTCATTTATTTTAAAAAGACTCCGGATGTCATGTTTATGATAGACGATCTGCTGACAAAACAACACACATTTACCATTAAGGGATAAACGTATCCGATCATACTCGCCAACTTTTTATTTCTACTCTTAGGGAGATTGTGGAGCAGAGAACCAGTGGACAGTTTTCTGAACCTTGCGAAGAGCTATTAAGCCCCACCTCCGAGGATCACACTAGGGGGTGATATAATGCATCATCATGAAGCCGTACCCTCCACTGCTTCATAATGCTGTGATTAATAGCCCTGAACAATTTGTGCCATCAAGCCTAACTGTGGGTCAAATGTGGGAGGGTTACCCGCTCTTCTAGGATTCTGGGAGCACTGTCTGAATTTTGGGTGCCTACCTGACATTCTAGGAGAGTTGACAAGCTTGAGTCTATTTATTAAATACAGAGGGAGACAAAAAATTGCTGTTCTGTCTTTCACTTGCTGTGTAGCATACAAAAAGACTGCAGGAGAAGACACTCTATGGACCGAATTCACAATTAAGACTGAGTGTGCTACCGGATTCACACCTAACTCACCCGTCCAGCCCCACAAGTTGTCCCCATTTTTTAGGAGCCTTATGACACTTTAGAGTGCCATAGGGCTTTCTTAAGTAATCGTGCACATTTTTCTTTCCTTCCCCGTGCCCTCCCTGGCTGCTTACCATATGTCCCCCTACACACTTTTCCCTGAGGCGGCGCTGGCATGCTTTTACTAAAATCACTATATGGATCAACGTACGTAAGCAATATGTACAGTCTATGGGGCAGATCCTGAACTACGCATTTCCGCGAATTTACGTGTGGTGGACACGTAAATTCGCAGATTTGTACGCACTGCGCATGCGCACCGCAGAAAATACGCACATTCACATAGCGTATTTTCAAACGCGTATTTTCAAACGTATGGGTAATTCACGTATTGCTAACGTAAATACTTACGTGTGGGCGTGCCAAATTTACGTTAGTGACCAATACGTGCGTTTTACGTGAAGTAGGCGGGGGGTGGTATTTAAAGTGTACAGTATGGGCGTGCTAAGCTGCGTACGTTCGCGTAGTCTGTACGCCCGTTAGCGGACGTATGCTGTTACGTTCGGAAAAGTTAAGGTAGGGTTTGGGTCGCGTAATTTCAGAAAATACGTCCGTGCAAGGGGTGTGCCGAGGGGAGTGTATTGACCTTACGTGTATGAAAATACGCACCGCTAAAATACGTACGCACACACGTAGTTCAGGATCTACCCCTATATAACTACACATGCGCAGTGGATCCGTACTCAAAAATCCACACCTAAGAAGTAGCAGCTTCCTATGTATGAAACTGGTCCTTTGTCCTCATAGTTTTCAACAGCGTAACTGAAACACAGAGAGTGCACTGCTTCTCCAGTCCACTGCTTGAAAGATTGCCAGATCCCCATATAAATCATAACCTGTCAATATCAGCCCTCAGTGGTCTTCACAACTCAAAGACGGCATCTTAAACCTTCAGCTTCTACTTCTAGAAAAATGGTGGTGTATGCAAGAAATTGAACTCATGGACCTCAGCGCTGTGAGACACAGGGAGCTCGGGTGCCTTTAGGACAGCTATAATCAGTGTGGCCTTCATCAGAATACCAATACATGTAAAAAAAAATGCAATTCATTGGCACCTTGGCTTTACAGTTGTTTAAGGACCAAACACCAGAACCACAATTCTAATCAAGCAGGGTCCAGATTTACTAAGCTGTGGGTTTGGCCATAGCAACCAATCAGATTCTAGCTGACATTCTCTAATAGGAAAGTGAGAGCTAGCATTTGATTGGTTGTTATGGGCAACATCTCCACTTTTCCAAACCTGCATCTTAGTAAATCGGGCCCCAAGGGTGTAACTACATGGGGTTCAAAGGGTGTGACTGTTGCCGGGCCTGGAGGAGTGGGGGGGCCCATGGCGACTGCTTCCCCTGCAATGTAAGCAAACTGACAGAGACTTAAAACAGTGCTGGACACTCCATGTATGAGCAATGAGCATGGTAGCTCAGTCTGACTCTGTCAGCCCCTGATGAGGACAACTTTTACCTTTCTACCTTTATAATAGGAAGGCTGGATACAATTTCTATTATGATAACATACAGTAAATGCTTATTTTTAGAACATGGTAAAATCTTTGCACTGTGGCGCCTTACATATCAACAACAAAAACAATGATAATGATATGAATCCTTACCATGCCATTATCCTCAAGCCTCGGAATATTTGTGGCCACAATTATTCTATAAATCACTCACAGACACAGCAGAACTTTATTTGTCCTTTGATATTATTGTGCAATTAAAAAAGTAAACAAACTAGATTAAATGGAAAACATAAATCATTTGACCTATTGAACATTTGCTGTGGATTAAGTACCAGACTACTGTTTCATGCTGGTATCCAGAAATATCCAAAAACAGAAAGATTTTTTAAATCATCTACATCCCTACTTTTACAGGGGTAATGAAAAAAAGTCTGCTTTGTAGGATTTACTACCGAGTATACTAATAGTTTTATCTGGGGTGGATTTATACACATTGGGGCAGATCCTGAACTGAGTTTTTTTGCGATTTTACGCGTGGCGGAGATGTAAATTCACAGATTTGTACGCACTGCGCATGCGCACCATAGAAAATACGCACATTCACGTAGCGTAATTTAGGCCGTATGGGTTATTCACGTATGTCTCACGTAAATACTTACGCGTGGGCGAGCTAACGTAAATACTTACGTGTGGGCGTGCCAATTTTACGTGTGTCAACAATACGTGAGATTTACGTGAAGTAGGCGGGGGGTGGTATTTAAAGTGTACAGTATGGGCGTGCTAAGCTGCGTACGTTCGCGTAGTCAGTACGTCCGTTAGCGGACGTATGCGGGTACGTTTAAATAAGTTAAGGTAGGGTTTGGGTAGCGTATTTTGACAAAATACGTCCGTGCAAGGGGTGTGCCGAGGGGAGTGTAGCGAACTTACGTGTGCGAAAATACGCTCCGCGAATAAACGTACGGCACACGTAGTTCTGGATCTACCCCATTATTTATTTATTAACAGGTTTTAATATAGCTTTATAGAGAATATTTCACATTCACAGTCCCTGCCTCATTGGAGCTACATACCTAATACATACATTAGGGTTCATTTATTTAGCAGCCAATTAAGCTACCGGTATGTTTTTGGCATGTGGGAGAAAACCAGAGCACCCCCACACAGACACGGGGAGAGCATACAAACTCCACCCAGATAAGGCCTAGTCCAGGAATAGAACTCGGCGCTGTGAGATGCAAGTGCCACTTACTTAGCCACCATGCTGACACCTATGCATAGTAAATTTGCAGTGTACCCACAAGATGCACACATATAGTAGGTCCTGATCCAGTGTATTGCTTATACCCCTTTCACACCGCCAACGCAGAAAAACCTGGTATTTTCAAGCCGGGTTTTTCCGGGAAGACATGCCGGTGAAAAAAAAAAAAAGACACCTTTGAAGCGCACAAAAACCTGGGAAATTCGCTGGTCTGTCCCTTTCACACCGCCAATGAATTTCCTGGGTTTTAGTGGCTTTTAAGGTGCAGGGCATGCTGATGCTTGGAGAACCACAAGTGCCAGCATGTCCTGTCATCCGGTGTAACAAAACACAAATGAATACCCCTCCTAGCTACTAAATAAAATATAGAGCCGGTCCCTAACATTAAAAAAATACTTTACATTTAATGCCCCCCTATAAAGAATCAATGACATTTAATACCCCTATAACATATTTACATTTAATACCACAAATAATGGGAACAAAAATTACCGGTAATTATATAATGCATAAAATAAATAAATAAAAAAATGGCATAAAAATGATAAGTAAAAAGAAGTACTTACCATCTTGATTAGGATCCGATCTTCCAAGCTTTTAATCTGTGG
Source organism: Limnodynastes dumerilii (assembly GCA_011038615.1). Classification (NCBI taxonomy): domain Eukaryota; kingdom Metazoa; phylum Chordata; class Amphibia; order Anura; family Limnodynastidae; genus Limnodynastes; species Limnodynastes dumerilii. Next base: position 108,134 of record WWET01003347.1, on the reverse strand, counting down.
AGGAGGTCTTTGAAAAACAAAAAACCCCATGGCCTGCGGCAACTCATGTCCTGCACGCAGGACATCCCGATGCTAATGACAGCTCTGCTGTCATTTTGGTATATTTATACCCTTGGGCAGACTGTGAAATCCCATTTCCATGGTGACCAAATAACAAGAATAACCCTTCCTTTTTGCCGGGTCGAAGTCCCAGGCTTTCGACCCGGGTAGGCCGGAAGTGGTCGTTTCACACTTCCACCAAACACACAGGTTTTTGGTACTGCACACGCACAAAAATGACGCACTTGAGTGACCCTGACCTTGATGCAACCGTCTTCACAACCGCTTGTACAGAGTGGCGGTTCATAAGAATAGGTGGAGGCATAGTCATTTTACATTAAGGGCATGCTCATGCCATTGCCCACGAACCACATCGGAATGCAGACATTAGTGCATACTGTTTATGGCAAAACATTTGTACCCGGTACAACAGTGTTCCCCAACCTCGGTCCTCAGGGACCACTAACAGTCCATATTTTCTAGGTTTCCTTAAAGAATCACAAGTGATATAATGAGCAGCACCTGTGGAGCTTTTAAAATGTGACAGTTAGTAATGAACACACCTGTGCTCCAGCAGTGACACCTGGAAAACATGCACTGTTAGTGGTCCCTGAGGACTGAGGTTGGGGAACACTGCGGTACAACACAGAGGGTTGACACTAAAAGGCCTTTCTCGGATCATTGTATTAGCGTTTTATACTTCATGCAATACAGATCACTGCTGGCGTGTTGTGTAGAGCAGTGTTGGAAGTGGAAATGTAGAAGTGATGGTATGGAGGTTAAAAAGTGGCTGTTTGAAAACATAGATATTATAGAAGTGAATGGAGATTTATATTGATCATCTCAGTAATATGAGTCGATCAGTAGAAAAGTTCCACTTAGCAGGTAGAAAAGGCCTTCCTGCTAAGTGGAACTTCTACTGCATTGACTCATAATACTGAGGTGATCAGTTATCATTAGGGATTCTCTTATTACAGTCAGCTTATGCCACTTTGAATTATAAAATTTTAGTTGGTTTTATGAATTATTTGTATGGTCATATGTGTTAATAAATATCATATTGTTTTTTTTTTTTTACATGCTGCTCAGTTCTTTACCGTTATTCATAATTGGTAAATGTTTTTATTTTATTTATTTATTGATTTGATTAGTGCTGTGTCATTTGGTGTAGTACATACAGTATTTGGCCATGGTCATGGTCTGGGAGCCTCCAGCTATAGTTAAAAAATAGAAACCTTTGTACCTCTGATTGTATAAATGTATCAAGGAATACATGAAAAGCACATTTACTGTAGATGAAATTGCTTTGGCATAGCCAATCTATGATGTGTCTCAATATCAAATAGAAAACAGTATTGTGTATATGTGATACGTGTGGCTTAGGATGAACAAATAAACAATTAACAATTTCTTTACCAAACAGGCAGGGTCCATTGTACAGCACAAAAAACAACAATATTATATTGTGCTGACATTTATTCATTGTGTAAGTGATCACAATAAGTACTTTACACCAACAGAAGCAAAGTGACATTTAATGCAGAAATATTTACAAGCTTGGCAGCTTAACCTGGCATTAATGGAAACACAGAAAGGAAAATACCACATCAACATCACAGTGATATTGTCTTGTGTGCTTTAAAGTCTATGGGCCAGATTTACAGTACTAAGCTGTGGGAAAGGAAAAGTGGAGATGTTGCCCATAGCAACCAATCAGATTCTAGCTCTCACTTTCCTATTACATACTAGAGAATGATAGCTAGAATCTGATTGGTTGCTATGGGCAACATCTCCACTTTTCCTTTCCCGCAGATTAGTAAATCTGGCGCCATGAGTCTTATTGAACGGGAGTCTGAGTTTATACATCTGCCACAAGCTGGGTGTATATTCTCTTATTTCGGGTTCAGCTAAATGCACCTCAGTGATTGGGCATATCTTCTTTTATCAAGAAGTAAACTGTATCGTCTTAAATTCTCACAAGTTGATAAGAATGTTCCAGTGGGCCGCCCCTGGATCTTCCCTCTTACTTCAGTCCACTGCTGTTCAGTTTACTTCAATCCTAATATAATAGTATAAGGTTAAAGAAAGTTATCTGCACAAAATAAGTAGACTTCAGCAATGTTCAAGGGGTGCAGGTGTTAAGGGGCCTGAAGGAGAAGGGGACCTGTGGTAGCTGCTACCCCTACACTGCAAGCAAGCTGTCAGAGATTGACAGCTTAAAACAGTGCTCGCCACTCCATGTATGAATCCTGAGTGCTGAAGACTAGTCTTAGGGTTAGCCCGCAGGAAGGTAGTCTTACGGTTAGGCAATGAGGAAGGTAGTCTTACGGTTAGGCTATGAGGAAGGGTCTTAGGGTTAGACTATGAGGTAGGGAGTCTTAGGGTCAGGCTATGAGGAAGGGAGTCTTAGGTTAGGATATGAGGAAGGGAGTCTTACGGTCAGACTATGAGGAAGGAAGTCTTAGGCTTAGGCTACGAGAAAGGGAGTCTTAGGGTTAGGCTATGAGGAAGGGAATCTTAGGGTCAGGCTACGAGGAAGGGAGTCTTAGGGTTGGGCTACAAGGAAAGGAGTCTTAGGGTTAGGCTGCGAGGGAAAGGAGGATTAGTATTAGGGTAATGGAAGTGGAGGGTTAGGGTTAGGGTAATGGAAGGGCAGGGTTGGGGTAAGGATCAGGATCAAGGGATGGGGTTTAATTAATACTCACCATTCGCAGCTCTTTTTCCTTTGGATGATCAATTGCTTCTCCTCTGCGAACTAGCTGGGAGAAAACAGCCCTTTCCAAAAGCAGTTGTGGGTGAAGACCCACAACTGCTCGTAAATGGGAAATCCCTATGACAATGTACAATTATAATGCGTCCCCATCTTCAGGTGGAAGCCCAGCCCCTTTCTTAGGAAACCTCACTACGTGCCTGTAGATAGGACTCACTATCATAGAACTATTATCTGTGGGGCACATGCACCCTCCCCTCCATACTGCCCACTCACGCACCTTGCCCGCATAGGTGGGCTATCGTCCTGAGCCGAGGATCCTTAGATAGTAGAAAAAGAAATTATTGTAAAAATTCGCCATGTCGCAACCTTATACCATCATGCAGCAATGTCCTCAATGATTTAACGCTCCCTCTTCATAGAGCTGATCTAGAATAGCTGAACAGCTTCTGCTTTGCTTGGATCAATGCTTCCATCTCCATAAAGTGTTTTGTGAGTAACGCCGGTTTCTTGCCCCCTGTCTGTGGAACATTTTTTTAATTTTCTGCATGTTTATATCATTAACTACAAGAAAAACACGACCACAATAAACCCCAACTGTTCCCTTCCTTCTGAGCAGCTTTAATAACAAACCTCTAGGCCATTTGCTTCAAAGCGACTGCCAGCCACCCTGCAGCAAAGGTCGCCCTATGCCAAACCCTTCTAGCTACGTTGGGCATGTTGGGAACATTCATTTGCTTGCAGCATGTCCTTCAGTCCTCCTTCTTTTTTTAGTTGTTGTTACTAAAGCATCCAATTGCCTGATGTTTTTACATAAGCATTACACAATAAGCAAGGCTGTGACTTCCAGCATAGCCATTAGCTCTCCATGTTCATGCTCAGACTCTGCAAACCAGCGGGAGAACAAAGCTGTGCCCTGTGCTGTCATGTGAAAGGTCTGACTGTATTCAGAGAGCTTCATATATAAAGTACACGTTACATTTATTTCAGGCTTAAAGTAAACTATCAACCAGAATGTACTTGTTGTTTTAGAATAGGACTTGTGGGACTGGATTGACGCTTAAGAGTGAGTTAGGTGTAGACAGAACTCACCTGTCTTTAAGAGTGCCATAGGGTTACCTTATCTTACCGTGCGTAGTTTAAGAAGGAAACGCGCGGATAATTCCGCTTCCCACCCTCCACGGCTGTTCTTAATCCCTCCCCCCTTCTACCTAAACACTCCCCCGAGGTGCCATTACGCCGCCTCTTTCTAACTAAACTACTCCGACTTTAAAGACTGCACGGAGGCTATCTCTGTACCTAACTTCTACGTAGACTGCGTAAATGACCTACTAGGCAGGCGTGGTAGATCATTTCGGAAATCCACGCACCTAAGAAGCCGAAGCTTCGTAGGTGCGAATACGGTCCGTGGTGTCTATTCCGTTGTATCACGCCATAATCATAGCCGCAAGGCTGCTAAGGAGGAGGCGATCTCAAACCCCAAATATCCTTCCATCCATATCCACGGCAAGTTTTTAAAAAATATTTATGTAATTGAATAATTAAGGGCCAGATCCAGAATTGCGAACACCATCTGACTTCCACAAGCTAAGTTCCATACGCTAGGGGATCCATCCAATGGGGCGGAACTTCAAATCCGCACGTCCAATCCCTACAAGAGAAGCTGTGAGAGGCATGGAACTGAATTGCAGTGCGTGGTAGTAGGCAGTTCCACACAGATCTGTGTTCAATCAGATGGGAGATTGGTGCAAAGAGGTTAAGGTAGGGTCTGGACACCACATGAGAGAGGAGAGTGACAGGGGCGTTCACTCCCTTCTTCCAGACCTCTGTGCGTACAGAACACATCTGGATCAGGTCTAAGGATTGGTTTTAAATTTAAGAATTTAATAAATAAAATAAAAATGTTATATTAAATGCAAGAATTTAATATAAAAGACCCTTTTTTTGATGTATGGGAGATGTATATAGCTAAGCTTCCTATAGACCATAAACATCAAATTCATTTAGGATTGCTAAGAACTACTCAGTAATTGCACAGGGTGATGTCAGGGGACCCACCAATAGATGGGGAGAGCTAATGACAGAACCAAATGACTCTTCCCCTGGGCTTGAAATGAATTACCCACACAGTAAGCACAGATGTGAGGTTCATTTTATATGCTGTGTAAATGATGTCATAGTAATGATAAGTTTGTCTACATTGATCGTTTTGCCTTCTACTGCTTTTACACCGTAACTCCATGATTTAATATATAATATATGTGTAGCTAATTACTGTACTTTTTGAAATGTTTGAAGAAAAAAAATGTAATAAAATATTAATACCCTTTTTAAAAATACTTACAATAGTCTTTCTTTGTATACAATTTGATCCCTGACTTCTCTCCCACTTTCTCATTGCCCTTCCTGTTATCTAATTGTTAAAAAACAAACAAACAAACAGGTATGTTTATATATATATATATATATATATATATATATATATATATATATATATATCCATCTTGATATATCTATTTCAGTAAGATTTTTTTTTTTTTTTAGAGAGCATATCATTTGGTAATTAAATAAAAGGGTAAAGTGTAATATGATATCCAAATCTTGGCATTTAGACAAGGGAGCAACCGATCATAGATATTTCTTATAAATGATATATTTGGAACAGCATAGACCACTTTAAAATTTTATTTAATTACCGATAATTATATACTCCTCTTTGGTTAGAAATACTCCTTATAAATGCTATGAGGAGTATTTTTACTATGGCAAAAAAACATGTAGTGAGATCACTGGGTGGAGCGCCGTTGGACTGCGCCCTAGAGCTGCAAGAGAGGCTCATTTCTTTTTTTTTGGAACTTGTGGACTGGCATTTTTTGTCAGTCCCGGGCCCCACATTTTTTGATGGCGGCCCTGCAGAAGGCAATGCTTTATTAAAGGGGATCCATATGACAGGCTGTGCCATGCCCTCCACATGCTTAAACCACACAAAGGGGGGCAGGGATAAGCATGCTAAAGAGGCATTGTGGGCAGCATTGGGCATTCCCAAGGACCTGAATCAAGATTTTAAACATAACAATTGTTTGCACTAATCCCTGTTGCCAAAAGGGCTAGTTCCATTCGTATAAACTCCAGTGCAGCTGCAGTTAAACATTAGTGGACAAGAATGATCTTAGACGGAGCCTGTGAACCAGGGCCGACCCCTTCACTCTGCCACGAGTGCTGCCTATTCCACCTTCCTTGCCTCCGGGTCCGTGCAGTCGCATGTAATCATCAGTGGCCAAACCAGCTTGATTGTAGAAGGGTAAGAGTCCTGTGTGTGGGATATAACCCAATCAGCCACGAGTGCCGACCATCCTGCTCACCTCCACCTCCTGCAGTGTTTTTTTTTTAAAAAAAAACAACAACTTTGTCCCGGGAGTCTGATCTCTCTGGACAAGTTGTGAGGCGGGCGGGACAGTCCCCCCAAAAGCGGGACTGTCCAGCTCAAATCAGGACACTTGGTTGGTATGGGTAAACCCCCTGTTACTTCATTCTGACATGCAGAGTACTTACGATTATGCCAGCCCCAAAGGCTTATTA
>WWET01003347.1:45715-63501 GCA_011038615.1 Limnodynastes dumerilii | reverse complement strand
CCAATACAGTAGAACAATTTAAACATGCTTGGGATAAATATAAGGGTATCCTAAATTGTAAACTAAATTGAGGGTAAGTCTAGTCTAGGGTCAATATAGGTTTAAATAAACAAATGGGAAGACTAGATGGGCCATGTGGCTCTTATCTGCCATCACTTTCTATTATGTTCTTGCACATGCTTGGGATAAATATAAGGATATCCTAAATTGTAAACCAAATTGAGGGTAAATAGGGTCTAGGGTCAATATAGTTTTAAATAAACAAATGGAAATACTAGATGGGCCATGTGGCTCTTATCTGCCATCACTTTCTATGTTTCTATGTTCTTGGTTTTCTTATATATATCATATATCATATACATAGAAAACATGGAGAATTATATTTCTATATTCAATAATTTGGCATTCATTACATCATTATATTACACATTTTTAGATCTCTATATATTTGAACATAAAATAAAAGTTGTGTTTACAAATACATTCAAGGTTTTAACAATTAAAAAGGTAATTAGTTTTCAGGCTACATTTTTATGTATTGACCTTTATTTTTTAATGTTTGGCAAGAAGTGAGGACTGATAATTATCAGTTTTGAGAAAAACAGATGAGACATAAGTAATCACATACTTCGTCAAAGAAAAATATGTACTTTTTAAAATTAAGATGTTATGTTTGGGAATTCAGTTGATTATTAGAGTTTATCTAATTTATACTGAATTTCTTACAAATATATTGCTGATAGAACTATGGTTGGTTTAATAAATGTCCAAAATCTATATTTTCTCATGACAAAGGGCACATCATGACATCTTGGCGTGGTAGTATAGTAGTGGGTACAGATAAAATACATTTTTGGTATCCTTAGTAAACGAATTAGGCTTGATGCTTTAATAATTATACACTATTTTGCATATCACATTTTTTTATGTAGTCAGTCTATGGTCAGAAACAGACTCAAGCGCATGTTACACCTTATGACTGAAGAAGGGGTATGTTGGGTGGTGGTAGAAAACATTTTCCCTTTATATTTTTCTGGCTAGCATTTTTATTAAAAATAGAACATTGTTATGTAAAACTCTTATGTTGGTAATATGTTAACGCAACTGTTTTATTTTTAGCATTTCATGTAGTTTGTTTCACTGTTCTTGATAATTTATTTCTTACGTTTCTGACATACAATATTTTGTACAAATGGGCATAGCTCTTCACCAAACAACACTGTCCCCTCTGCTACCAGCAACTGCAACAACATCTCTATCTCTGGGAGCCTGGTATCAGGTCACTTGTAGGAATCTTTGGAATCATCAATATACACCACTAGTGGTAACCACCTGGGGCCAGATTTAGTAAGCTGCAGGTTTGGAAAAGTGGAAATGTTGCCCTTAGCAACCAATCAGATTTTTATCTGACATTCTCTAGAATGTGATAGAAAAGTGAGAACAAGAATCTGATTGGTTGCCATGGGCAACATCTCCACTTTTCCAAACCCGCAGCTTAGTAAATCTGGCCCCTAATTTCTGCAAAAGATGAATGAAAGTTCTGTTTTTCAGAACATTATAGAGGTAGTAAAAGGAATTCATTCATTTAACCCTGACACCTTTCATTCGAAATGCCTTATATCAAAATCAGATTTAACCATATAATTATGCTTAACCAAATCATGTATTTTACTATGTATTTTTGTCTTTCCTCTTTAATTTCATTAACTAACTTGCATGTGGAAGTGCCCTCCCCTTCTGCCCCTTCCCCCTAACTCCAATTTTATACCCAGCCAGAGAGCAATCATTTGAATATATACTCCCATCAGATAAGTGGCTTCAGCATGCTGCATACATTTGTCCTCATTGGCCTTGAAGTGCATGCACCAGAGGTTGCGTGCAACATTATTAGTGTATGTGCTGTTTCCTATTATCACTATTAGGAATGGAGGATGTAGTTGTTTTCCAGGAGGTAATGTCAAGCTGAAGGCACATGACAGAGAAGTATAATTCCTACTCAGCTCATCTGCACTAAGTGCTATTTCTTTAGTAATGTCAAACATAGAAAGTAATAATTGTTTGAATATGTCATTAAATATGAATTTGATTAAATTAGTTTATTCCACAGATTGCTTCAGATAAATAATGTAAAATAATATTTTAAATAATTATATTTATATTCCTCAGTTTGACATACTTTCCAGATGCTCCCAATGCAAAGCTGTAAGTAACCTTTTTTTGGCAATATGGGTCACATTTGCAAATACCTTTTGGGCACATTTGTACTTTTTGTGACCAACTTATTTCTTTTAATCAGGAGAGGCCCCTCTATGTATTTTTCCCCACCTAAACTAACAGTCTTTCATTTCCTTTATATTCCAAGATCAAAACACAGCTCTATGTCTAAAATTATAATTGGAATGTAACATTTTTAACCAAATTCTAAACATTAAAATGTTCTATTTTCTTCAGCTAATGTAATACCCTCAACTGGAATACAAATGACCAATTATTATACAAATGAGATTGTCCTTCTTTTACTACTCAAGATATTTCTATGACTTTCAAAAACTATACATTATATTTCAGTATTAAGAAACCTGTTATTTAAGGGTTTTATTAGCTACAAAAAGATAATATTATTTTTAAATTGTTTGATATTGTATCTAATATGGATTAATGTTTTTTTAAGTATTATTATTACATCATCATAATTATATTATCCATTAACTTATCGTTCATTAACATACAGTAAGGACGCTAGGACGGCGGGCGTAAGCGTAAGATCGGCTTTTGAGCCGATCTGCGCATGCGCCGGGCAGATGTTGCCCGGCGTCGCTAAGGCAGCGCCCGATCATGGATCGGGCGTCCGTAGCAGCGCCGTAGGGACGCTGGAGGGGCTGTCCTCCAGCGTACTACGTTAAGGTTAGTGTAGGTGGGCAGGGGGAAGTAGTTAAATGAGGGTAGGAGGGCGGGCTAAGCGGCCATACGCTCCTGTGCGAGCGTATGGCCCCTTCCTTACGCCGGCTGAAGTTAGGGTAGCCTGCACAGGGGGCGTGTCGGGGTAAGTAAACGCCGATACGCTGTGCTTTAGTAAGCACAGCGCATCGGCGTAGGTCTGGATCAGGCCCATTGAGCCTGCTTTAAACTTGAAAATAAGGGCCTTATTTACCAAAGTCAGTTTTTGACAGCGATTATGAATCGCCAGCCATCGCCGCTATTATGCAACGATTTTTTGAATGACGTCATAGAGACTATAAAAGAGGGACCTCTTTTATAGTGACCGAATGGTCATTAGCATTGGAAACCCGAAGACGCAGGACCAGGACGCCGCTTCCAGAAGAAGAAGACGAAGAAAAAGAAGAGGAAAACTGCAATCAACAGGACATGATCTGCAAGCAAGTCACCCAAGATAGATGACAGCAAAACAGTGAGTTTTTACTGGACTTTAATAATATTAACAACAGAACCAGACATTTTCTTTGATTAAGAAGAATGGATATGACGGGCCAAAATTAAATGGAAAAACGATAGATCCACAGACTGGAAGTTATTCATATTAAAGGCTGTAACCATTGCATACTAAAAGATATATGGGCACATGGATTTTATAACACAATGGAAGGGCAATTATACATTTTAAACAATAAAGGGGATGTCATATTGATGTATTTAAAGAGTGGGTACCTCCAGTTAAATAGATTCAAAGGGGGATAGCTTATTTACTTGTACTGCATGTTGTGGAATGTTTTGGTTTTAAGTGTACATAATGTTTGTATATTTTGTAAACTGCCTTTTTTTTTTTACACATATTGGGCATAGCACAGCATGACATTAACCCTTGCCATGCTGACGCTTATAGTACTAAAAGGCACAGCATGGCCAGAAATATATGGCCATGCTATTATTATTGGTCCCCTTCTCTTCTCACTCTGCACCTCCTCTCTGGGTGAACTCATTAGCTCTTTTGGCTTTCACTGCCACCTCTATGCCAATGACACTCAACTCTATCTCTTCTCCCCCCACCTCTCCCCCTCTCTCCTGTCCAAAATGTCATATTGCCTCTTGGCAATCTCCTCATGGATATCCCAGTGTTTTCTCAAGCTTCACATGGACAAAACTGAAATCGTAATCCCTCCTTTGCATATCCCCTCTACCTCGATCCGCTGCATGGGTGTCATCCTTGACTACTCACTTTCTCCCACATCCATGCCCTCTTACTGTTTCCTCTTTCACTTCCACAACATAGCTCACATCAGACCCTTCTTAGCCGCATATGCCACTAAAACACTTGTTCTCTCTCTTGTTATCTCCTGCCTCAACTACTGCAACATTCTCCTCTCCAGCCTCCCTCTGGTCCATCTTTCTCCCCTACAAGCCACCCCTTTTTTTTCTGTTGCTAGCAGATTACCCCTGCCTTTCATGCACCTGTTTGCATTTACCTATAAATGAACTGAGCAACTTACATTTTCCATTTTGTGTGTGTCCCCTACAAGCCATACTTAATGCTGCAGCCAGACCCATCTTCCTCTCCAATCGCACTGCCTCACCTCCCCTTTGTCTATCCCTACATTGACTTCTTGTCCCTTTCAGTATTCTCTTCAAGCTCCTCACCCCAACTTTCAAGGTTCTCTCCTCCACCACCGCCCCCTACCTTTCCTCCCTTATTTCCATCCACACTCCTGCCCGACCCCTCTGGTCTTCTGGTGACCACCGCCTCAACTCCAACCTGATTACCACCTCTCCTCTCCTCTCTTGCATCCAAGACATCTCCCATGCTGCCCCTCTGCACTGGAACAACCTACCAGGCTAGCCTACCCTTCCTCCACCTAAGCTTAACTGCCCTCCCTATCTTTATTCTTTTGCCTCTTGTTTGTTCACCCCCTCCCACTTAGCATGTTAACTCTCATGAGCAGGGCCCTCTTCCCTTTACCTCATACAATTTATTCACACCTAAAAGTGCATATTCCAAGAACTGATGACAGACTATGGGCTTTATTTACAAAAGGCGTTTTTTATTAATGAATCTTCACTGTTATGACATCTATAGTATGTTGCCATTGTGAAATTACATATAATACAGTATTTAGAATACATTGTACATTACTGTATTTTGCTAAAATAGTGTGTTAATAATAAAATTAGTCATGATAAATTCACATGTACTTTTATTTTTCTTTATTTCCCAATTGTCATTAAAATGGATTGTGACTATAGTAATTAATGATCTATTGTCATACTGATAATAATAATAATAATAATAATAATAATAATTTATTATTTATAATTTATAATTTATAATTTATTAATCTCCTAATTTAATTTATTATTATTATTATTATTATTACGGTATTATTATTACTTCTACAATTGTTACCTGAATTCCCCCTAAAAACAAAATTCCAAAGCAAATAAATAGTAATCTACAATGAGCTATAGCTTTTCCAAGATGATTTCCAGCAGTCAGACTACAAAACAGATGCCCCAGCAGATGTGATAATTGAATGCTGCCCAATCTTCCGCAGGGTGATCTACAAAAGAAAAGAGAAAGCAAAACATTCATTTTGCCTCAGATGTCTGCATTTTGGCACTACAAGTGCCAACATGACTTGAATTACAAAACCCACTGTCATCTGTTTACAACCTATGCATACTAATGTTTGCAAAAATCTCCTAACATAGCTAGACTAGGAGATAAGGTTGCCTTATCTGACTAGTTGACCTACATAGGGTAGTCAGACCCTGATACATTGGGCCAGATCCTAAGTATGCTAGCATATTTATTCTAGCCGATGTTACGTCACGTAATTCCTAACGTACGTACCATCAGTGTAAATATGAACGAAGGGACGGGGGCATCAATATGACACACGTAATTACGCTTTGGAGGCGGAGGGAGGCATTTAAATTGGACAGTATGGGCTGGGTTTGGCCATCACATACGTAAATCAACTACGTACGTCAGTACTTACACTAGGAAAAGTTAAGGTAGGGTTTGGGAAGCGTAAAACGGCCAAAGTACGTCCGAGCGAGGGGAGTGCCTAGGGGATTGCATATGTAATTACGCTAGCGTAAATATGCAACACATTCTAACATAACAAGCCCGTAGGTCTGGATTTACTACATCTCTGGTCTCTGGATTTACCATCCAGGTCTCTGGAAATATGCTTAATTGAAAAACTTAAAATCTAAATCTCCTTTCCTGACTTAGAAATATCAGAGGTGAAGAGAAAGCATAACCATCCTTCCACTGGAAACGTTGGAAGGATGGTTATAGCAAAAAAATGAGAAAACAAAATGACATACAAGATATTACAAACAGTTTCTTTTAAAATAATAAAGTTAAAATGCAAGGAGTTCACTTACACAAACTATAATCTAATATCAAGCACATTTGTTGAATTTGTGTATTCTGCAGGAGGATCTGCATTTATCAATTTCACACTAGGAATTTATATCTGGCCTTAAGGACCTGACATTTACCCAGAAATCCTTTATCGACAGGATAATAATAAACACACAAACATTATCTTCTGGGTAGAAGTAAACACATTTCTGCAAGGATTCCAGGCCAGCACAATGAAAGGTCACTTCATATTCCACAGAACTACATTATATACAAGATATTGAATTCTATCATTACCATAACACTTCTACAGGTATTGATTTATGTCTAATGTAGGGTACCCTTTTTAACAATACAGCTGTACTACGATTAATTAATTTAAAACATACCAAAAGACAAATCGGAATGTGGTCCTACACTTGAAGGGGTGGATTCAAAGCCCCGGACGTCATGCACATACGTCCTTAAATTACCGATAATAGCTATTACGCATGCGTAGTAACTATTTTACGTAATCTATGTATCGTTTTGTTACGTAGATTGCGTATATGCAGTATGCGGCAAAATCCTAACTTATGTATGTGCTGCTTACTACAAGTGCGCATTTTCCGATATTAGTGTATGGAAAATGCCCCCTTGTTGTAAGTCTTTATCTGGTTCTATGTGCTAGTTATCCACTTATCTAGTGGTCAGTTAACAATTAGCCTTCTACATTTTCAATAGTAGGAAGAGAATATATGCATGTAATCAATAAGTACCAGATAAGGCTTGTAGCTAAATCTAAAATAAAATATTTTTCCAACCTAAAATAAGTGTACTTAGACAACAAGGGACTGGATTCAGACCCCTGCACGCACGGAAAACGTCTGTAAGTCTGTAAGTACGTGAGCGACAGGGGAGTGCACACCCCCTGTCACTCCCCTCTCACATGCAGGCTTTATGGCAGCTTACTCTGCCATAAGCCTGCATTAAGTGTAGAGTGCAGATCAGTCCGTATAACCGCTGATCCGCTACAGTGTGGGAGCCCCTACCCACACTGTACACTTAGCATGCTTCCCCCCGCTTTAGCGGGCAGAAGGGAAATGGGCTTCCGTTCGATTGTTTATACGCTAGGGTTACTACGGTAACCCTAGCGTAACATCTGGAGGGCGCATGCTCCCTCCAGTGTAGTCAGATCACTTACGCACCTTTCGTGCGTAAGTGACCTAACGTTACTAAATCAGAATCTGGTCCAAGATCATCAGCTAAAGAACCTTTCTTCCAGTGATCCAATGTTCTTCCATTAACTCTCTATATACTGTCTTCTGCCCATATGTGGACACACAATGTGCATGCACAGAAGAAAAGAGGAGCTTTATCAGTGTTGCAGCTTTGTAGGGCAGTAACTAGAGCTGGGCAGGTAAGCACAAATAAATAAATCTGCATAGTCAAAGATCTTCACTTCTCTAAAAACATTACCAAAGAGACTCCAACATTTTTACTATATAATTATACAGGCAAAGAATGGTCACAGTGGAAATTGAGGAGTGTGGTGTGGAAATGCATTAGTAAATAAGATACAAGGGGGATAGGGGGTGGTTGGAGTAAGGGATCATGTCAGTCAATTTTCCTAAGATTGCTATATGCATTTAACGTAATAAATCATTTTGAATATCACATTTTAAAAACTTGCATTATAACCTCACTTTAACTGTAAAAAAGTGAATATAATTTTTACTGGAAAATCTTTTACTTTCATTTTAATTATTTTAGCAAGTAAACCTGCAAAATTGTTTTTGTTTTGTCATTGACTTACCAGAAATCCACTTGGGTAAGTGCAGTGTTTAAATAACCTTGCCCTTTCAGTAGCAACTAAGAATAATGATGTAAATATTCATATTGTTGCCTTGCAGCTAAAATGCAACAGCCTTTGATGGAAACTGAGACAGTATTTTAGTGACACAGAGAGTAATGCAGTAATGGGAATTTGATCAACACCGAACCATAAATGCCTACAGCAAGACACATGTTTTTGTGATATGTATCCATAAAACCCCTCTCTGCTTATAGCAGTAAAATATGTTTATTTGCAAGCCTCTGATTTGTAATATTCTGTAAAAACAGAGTTTGTTGACTTTAGTCTTCTAATTATAGTTAGTAATAAAAGTTAAACAATATTTTCAGTTGGTCAGATCTCCAGGGTAAGATTAAAGATCTTGAATACTCTGTGAAGGTCAATGGTAAACCACAGATAGTGTGTACAGAAAAATGACTTACCGTATATGCCTGAACTTTAGCTTTTGGCACTGAATACATTACAACAGTCTAAGGGACGTGTTGAATTTCCAGGCTGTGTCCCTCTTCACGTGCAGAAATCCCTTATTGATGATTCCATTTACAAACATTTTACCAACAATACCAAATCGGTTTATATTTCTGTAGTTCAGACTCACTGTTCCTCGAAGTAAGCCAGAAATCTAGCAAGGTACCATGAGGTCCCACAGCCGGCTTCTGTCCTTGTAATTCTTCTCCCCTATTTGAAGTGGCAATGCTACTTTTGAAATTCAGTGTATTATTATTAGCACATTATTTTTGGGGGGGTTTTAGTCTGGGGTAATTATTATTCTTGTATGGGATGAGTGACCGTAAAGGAAGATTTGCTAAAGTTCCTTAAGAAAGCCATCTGGAGATGACAATCTTTGCTCTGACACTTGAAACTGCTCAGGTTTAATATAATGAGCAATTGCTTACTGATTGCTAGTGATCCCCGTGGATATACAAGTTTTCCATGGTGACTAAAGAATTGTAGAGTGCATAAGGCAGAGACCAGGAAGTAGAGAGTAAATTCCTTCGACACATTTTCCCTCTGTTCAAATAATTATGATATGCATAAAAGTTTTTATTAAATTACTTAATATCTTCCAACATGCAACATAAGTAAGAACAAATATTAAGAAAAAAGTTTTGTTGCAGAATTAAACTTTCATATCTCTAATTGCAATATAAAATTTTAATTTGGAAGGTAAATGTAGGCACATTGTAGTTGATTGATGGAATTTATGATTGATGTGAGATGAAGGACCGGATTCACAGATGCGTGTTTACTACGTACATGTTTTTAAGCACACACGTAGCAAGGCAACACCCATGACACTCCCCTAGCACAGACGGGTTTTCGGTGACTTAAGTCACCATAGGGCACCCTTAACTCTACGTGTGTACTTACATATGTTACTTCCGTATGTGCGTATCTTACTAACCGCGCCCTCCAAAGCCCATTTAAATGCACCCCCCCTGCCCATTTTCTCATAACTTCGAACGTACGTATGTCTCTGAGTGCGATTCACAAGTATGTGCCTAATGTACTTACGTGCGTAAATACTACGTAATTTGCATGGAAAAAGTTATTACGCATGCACAGTTAATCTGCTCCTAAAAATGCGCACGCAATCCGACGCAAAAACTTATCTGTGAATACGGCCTGAAATCTCTGTAGTGCTCCAGCTTAGCCATGGGAGTAAGGAAAATCACAAGATGTCCTCATGACAGATCTTAAAATTTTCCTAAAGTTCTGTGTGTTTAATTGAACTGCAGCTGCTTTGTCACATTCTGGATCAGAACGCATTCTCACCCATTCACACTTAAAAGCAATGATGCTTCCTACAAAGGGGCTGTGTTGATTTTGCAAGTGGGTGTTCCAATCAAGACCATCTTATGGCAGTTAAATGGCGACTGCCGGCAATTGCTATCAGTCTTCATTCTCGAGGCTGGTGGTATTCCGACTCCTGAAGTTGCTAAGATTTCTCCACAGACAGAGAAGTCCTTCATTCTAACCCAAACTTTAACAGTCCTATAATCCTATGTTTCTTTCAGCCTGACTCTCCCCTTTAGCCCTAACTCTAACCTTCCCCTTCTTTGAGCCCTAACCCTCCAAGTCCCATAGCCTAACTCTAACTTTTTCATTAAACCCTTCTTGAATCCTAACCTTGACCCTCCTTTCTTAAGACCTAACCATAACCTCAACCCACCACAGTCACCACAGCCTGTTGTTAGGAGCAAGAGGTACCAATTGTCAATATCAATTTTATATTTGCCAAGCATTGTTAAAATACAGCTGGTTAAACTGTCAAGTGCATTAACTGGAAATCTTAGTGTGCTTGGTTCACAAAACTTAAGGTAGGTCTAGGATGACAGCATTAAGAACAGCAGTCTCCACTGCTCACTAATTCAGGTATCCAGGCAACACAGAGCAGTTGTTGCTCTGTATTTCATGTCAGTTGGTGTGGAGCAGGGTTCCTTCTTCAGGTGCACTTTATTGACCAGCTTTGGTTTGCAGAGGTGGAATATTCAGTGTGCATCCGTGATTGGTTCTCTGGGTTTTTTAGAAAAGTAAAGTGCAGTACAACTCCTAGGCGCAAACACAACAATACTTTGCAGCCTTATAACTGTGATATGATATGTACCACAACGTAATTGAAATTTGAACAATAAATGAAAAAAAAATGTGTACACCAAGCGAGCGCAGATGTGTTATAAATAAAAAAGCAAAAACTGAAAAGAGTGAACAGTGCTCAGTAGGAACGGAAATTTTGATTACCAACATCAAAATAAACCATACAAAAAACTTTCAGGGTAAAAAGGAGAACAATCTCTTACAGTTAGTTGTCCTTAAAATTAATTTCTTCCTGACTGAGGCAGAGTGACTGTGGGGAAACCTACAGACAGTTGTCCGTCGTGCTCGCTGATGACACCGCTGACTCCACAAAACTCTGTATGATATTTTGGGTTCGGTGTCTTTTTCTTATTGAATAAAACACCTAAAAAGACTTATGTGTGGACATTCTTTGTTTTCTAATGTAAAGCCTCAAGTATATAGTTCTTTATTTAAAATTGGTGTTCTCTCGTTCCAACAGTAAAATATGAAAAAGAGAAAAAAATGCTTCCAATGTGTAAAACTTGTAACATTTATTAAACACGATGAATAAAAATAACCACAATACAAATGAACCTAAAAAAAGGATAATAATACCTAAAACTGTACCAGACAGTGTGTGATCATTTAAAATTGATGTTAAATTCTGGGATTTCTTATCACCTCTACCGTGGTCTTTCTGGGTCTCTCCTCCAACCTGTTTGTAGCAAAGCCTGACACGTTTTGATCTTAGACCTTTTTCAAGACAGTGAGGGTAATCATAAATATACATGATTTATATACAGCGCTCAAACTACTTCCATAAAAACAATAGGTAAGTAAATTTGCCTCCAATATGCAAATCTTGCATGTAATGTCCCTTATAAATGCAAGAATTCTGCAGATCCCACACCAGTGAGTCAGGCCAAAGGATGAGGAAATAAAGAGAAGTTTAGAGGTGCTGGAGTGGGATGGGTTATCAACAGGAATATTGAAGTAACACAAAATGGTGGACGGGAAGTTTTCGAAGAATTGCAAGCAAGGACCTGGGGGCCGATAAATGACAGCAACGGGGAGATCTAGGGAAAGGAAAATGCGTATGGAGTGGAACTCAAAGGATGAGAGAATGAGGGAGGGCTTGGGGGGATAGTGCAGAAAGTGCTGATGGGTCGGTCACCGACTCTGGGAGAGTGGGAGAAGGAGAGACCTCCATAGGCCAGAGCAGCGGGTGAGGTGGTTTCAGAGAGACCTAGGAGGTTGAAGGAGTTAGAGATGAATAGATCATGTATGGCTGTGAGCTTGTTACAGATGGATCTTGCGTTCCAGAAAGCACAGGAGAAGGGTAGGGTGGGGAGAATGGAAATGTGGATGAGGTTAGAAGGATTAGAAGAGCAGGGAGGGGAAGAGGATGGGAGTGGGGCTGAGGGAGGGGGGTTAGGATGGGAATAAGACAGGGAGAGGGGGAGGGAGTGATAAAGGGTTCAGGGTTCAGGATAGTGGAGCTACAAGTCATGATGTAGGGGGGGTGAGAGAGGATGTAGAAAAGAGAGGTCAAGGCGAGAGGACCTGTTAACTCTTCGTTATTGCTATCACAAGTTTGTTGTTATTGTCACATCTACCTTCATTAAATCTATGTTTTTACCCTATGCACATATAACTGAGACATATTGTGTTTTTACTGGGAGCAATTCATCTGGTGTTCCAAGGATATATATTTCTCTACTATTCTCTAATAGGGAAGCAAAGCACCCTTACACTCCATACCAGGCATACACTCCAGGCAGCAGACAGAGCATAATTCCCCACACATTTCTAAGCAACATACCTTTCACACATTCAGCGCAGGATAATCCTCGTAAAATTGTAAATCGCTACGTAATCTGCTGGCGGTATATAATAACCTGTAAATAAATACATACATACATACATAAATAAAGCTTCTATAAAATCACACTAAATTAATTCTTTAAAACAGCCCTAAATACATCTATGTCTTGAACAGACAATTAGAATGGTAAAACAGTTTAAATTTGAATTAACATAACATAATACATTTCAAATTATGAATAGTACAAATTTAACTTAAAACATTATTTTTCACTTAGGATTCCACAAGCTTTCTATTACAGACATGGTTAATTGCTAGTAATTACCAACAAATCACTCACCACAATATAATCATTTAAATAGTCAGAAGAACAGCCAGGTAATTAATAAAAGACAGGGAGAAGTTATATACATCCTCAGGGCACCATTAAGCAGTAACACTTTCGACACATGCTAAAATGTGTTCTTTTGAAATGATTATTACAGAGCTCTGCACATAAAAGGAACATTGCAAAGAATACTTGCATTACAAAAAATATAACACTACAGAATGACAAGGGGCAATGTGGCCCAAAGCTGGCTATTGGTTCCTCAATCTGACATGTATAGAGCCAGTTAAGTTCTATACAATAGACTGAAATGTGAAGCATATTAAAATGTATCTTTAATTAATTTGTTTTTTTACACACTAGAACATTAATTCTCAATCAGTGGTGGTATATGGGGCAGTCATGCAAAGTTGTAAGTAGGTAACAGCGTACAATAAATAGGGGCTGGAGAAGTGTGTGGGAGGGGGAACTGAATGACATATAAAATATGGATTTCTCTATCTATCTATCTATCTATCTATCTATCTATCTATCTATCTATCTATCTATCTATCTGTCACACATATGCAAAATTAATTATTATTATTATTATTATTATTATTATTATTATTATTATTGTTGTTTATTTAAAGGAGCTACAAGGTGTTTGCAGCACTGTAAAAAATACAAAAACAAAATACAGTACAGACATACATACAGGGCAGGGATGGACAGCATAGTACACAATTAAATACAATATAAATATAAACATTTCATAAAAATATATTAAAGTGAAGCAAGCACAGACAGCAAGGCAAATTATGGGTAGTGGACCAAAGTCTAAAGACCCAAGAAAGTTTAAAATGCAAGTGGCAGCACAATGATGAGGTTAGAAGGACTGATAAGCTGATGACAGGAACTGAGCTCATGTTGCATTCAGAGATTTGAATACAACAAAATCTAATGGTTGGATTTGCGTCTGGGCATACAAGTACATATAGTCCATACATTTCAATTCCTGAACTGGTAAAGATTTGTATTTGCATGCTTTGTGCTATAGTATATCACATACAAAGCATAGGGGAATCAATGTCTTAAGTGTTCATAATAATTAAGTGAATTAGAAAGCAATGAGGTAATTCTTCAGAACTGTTTTATAATTCTTGCATTCCTCAACAACTGAAGAAACTGCAGGTAATTGGTCCCCAAGAGATAGCTCAGAATTTTTGTATGAACTACCAAAAAAAGAAATTATCATAAAATTTCCAATGACATTGATTTGATGTATGATTGACTCCATACTTTGTTGGAAACACTTAAGATTGAAATGCGTTATTGGTGTATTTGTTATTTGGTACATGCTGTACAATTACAAAAATACGGTGATAGCTGATTATGATGGATCAGATTTATACTATAAAATAAACAAACAGAGATGTAGAATGGCACTCAGTTAGCAAAAAACATCTCAAATAACAAAAGTTTCAAGACTATGAGGTTCCATTTTCAAGCCCCAGTGCTGTAAAGCAGTAGCATAGAATTGTGCCACAAAGCCACTGCTTCGTAATTTAGGAATGACCTCTTCCTACTTTTCATTTATCTTTGATAGGGCTCTGCAAATGGAGTTTATCTCCTGTAAACACACTCATCTAAAGTGGGCTAAAGGTGACGCATTTGTTTACTTTCACAACTTCAGTCCATTATAAATACTTCTCTAAGAATTAAAGAGTCTTTAACCTCACAAACTGCATCTTCATCGCTTCTTGGCAGACAGCATCATTCTGCGGATTGACAAGCAAACCCTATTGCTAACATTTGCTCACTGAGTGCCAAATAATGTCATGTTGCTGCCGGAAGACACGCATATATTCATTCAAACTGCCTGCCCAGAAATACAGTTGTCAGTGTTAATCAGGGTCAATATTAAAATAGGATGGAATTCTTCTGTAACAAACAAAGTTACAGCCAAGTAAGCAGAGTTAGGCAGATTGCATTGAGATTAAGTATGGATTATATAGAATGTGTTATCCTGTAATGTATTATCTTGAAAAAAAGGTGTAACAGTTCCAGGTAACAGCTGATATCTCTCATATTCAAGATGAATTCTCATTGATTTGCCAGACATTTCATCTTAGCAGGGTGGATTACACACTAGAAATCTTCACGAAGATAAACAAAGGAAAATCTCGTACCTTTTCAATTCTTCCCTCATCAAAAGCTACAGATGAAACAAGTGCTAATCTAAAGAAATATGTTCACAATGATACTGCTTACAGGGGTGTGATATAGGGGCAGTCACCAGGGTGCAAAGTCAAAGTGGCATCAGTAAGTAAATTTTTAATATGTTATTAATTTAAAGTCGGGGGCACCATTTTTCTTTTTTACCCCGTTGCTAAAATTTCTAGCTAGGACTCTGGTTATTTACAAAATCATGTGATTGTCACAAGTGGTTCAGACTGCTGATAGTTTGGTGCAGTGCATGGCCATCATTAGATTTAAGTTAATTGACCCACATTTGCATTGCTTTACCACACCACTACATATTTTATTCACTAATGCTGTCTTAATGTGAATAGACATATTAAGTAATGTCTTTACTATGTTAATGTATCATCTCATCATCTATTTATTTCATCTTTGTACAATTGTCCTTCATTATAGGAAAGGTGGATATTTCACTTAAACTATATAGAATTTGATTAAAGGTTTACATATCCAAAGAGTGCACTGTATTCACTGTTAAGAAGGAGAAAAGTTTGCAATTAAACACATCTAAGCTGCAAGGCAACTCCCTTGACATGACTTAAGAAGGCCATTGGCAGCCTTACCTTTACATGCGTATGTTTGTTCTTAAGTTGCTAAAGTACTCATGCTCTTAGCAAACTGCGTACTGTCTGTCCTATTTAAATGCCTTCCCCCACCCACTCTTCTTAACTTCCTTCTTAACTTAGCCTGGCACGCCCCCTTCTTACTTATCTCATAAAGAGTGTGGTTGAGAATCGCTCTTAATGGATCTCCATTTCTTAATCCTAAGTAGTTTATCTGTTCTTAAAAATACCCATGCAAATAGCAGCAGCTTCTTAACTGTGTACAGTGCCGTGTGTTTAAGCAACAGCAGGGTGGGCACTTTTTGAACCACTATTTTTCCTGCACAATTTTCCTTTCTTTTTTCATAATAGCCTAGTGTCATGTGTTATTATGTCAAAACAGGATAATATTTATTAGGCCATTTTGTGGAAATATTTATTTATGCAGGACGGTTCAAGCTATGCTGTAACAGGACAAGAAGACTGGTGTCATGATTGTAAAGCCCAATACACTGTTTTACAGCTGTTCTAAAGAAAGAGGTGACCGTTTTACGGTTCATGATTGTGGCCCAGATCCTGATGTCTGTCCGAACAGTAGCACATAAGTCCTTACGTATGGAATGGGCTTTACATGCATGCAATCTTAATGTCTGTAAGTGCCATAGTAGTAGACACAAGCTACCATAAATGTTACACGCCTACACATGTAAAGTGCTCCAAAGACTGGAGGTGACAACTTTTTGCATGTACTTGTAATAAAAAACTAGGGCAAACGAGGGGTCTGGGAGAGTTCTTATTTTCATAAAAGTATATTAAATTCCAATGTTTGAATTCTTATAGACACTTTTTTCTATGTGTAACTGCAGGTGCCAACATGTCCTGCAATCAAAGCATAGTGTTTTACAACTGTTTTTTTTAGATCTGACCCCCCTTTGAGAACCAGCCCTGCTGCCAACAGGCCTGGGGATATATGGAATCATTGGGGGTGGGGACCCCATGCTGCAGGTACCTATCTCTATGGTTCTAGCAGCCCAGGTTGGTAAAGTGCTGGTATAGATAGAATTGGGGGGGTGAAACTCACGGCGCTTGTCATTACTTACAATAATGTATGTACATAAGCTATCGGGTACAATGACGCATATATGAACATTTTTTCTCCTTTCATCTTACAAAGTGTTACTGCAACCTCCTGTCACCTTTCTCAAAAGTTTTAGTGGGACAGAGCTCACATCTCCCGCCATTGCAGAATTTTTGGAAAGGTGTTTCTGGGCGAAATTGCAGTTGCAGAGTGTCCCCATAAATCTCACGCTGGCCCTGGCAATGCTAGTGAGTTGGACTTGACTGTTTGTAAAACTAGTTTCCTTGCCTTTCTAAATAACAAGGATAAAATAAAATATCCAGCTATTATCCGATGCCAATGAATCATATGATTGCAAAACCTACAGAATTTCCAATACTAACCTGTACAAATACTTTGTAAATAGACAAACTTTAGTAATCTTTGAAAATAAATGTTGATAGCAATGTGAAAAATTACCCGTAAAAGGGGTCAAAAAGTGGTTAATAGGAAACATGATGAAAGCTAAATGACAGTATAAATTATTTTGGAGCTAGCCGGTTTTCCAAAGAAGACAAGTAGTTGTTGATTTAAAAAAGAAGAAATAGCTGCTCAAAGCAATGTTCACAATAAAATTGGATATAAATCTCCAGAGGACAGAGGAAAGGGAGGGAATTATTGCAGAGAAGATAAGTATGGTAAGGAATATGGATGCTTAACTGCTTAAAGTTTAGCTTCTCATGTGTAAACATGATAAAATGCTTTTACAGTACTTGGTAACACTACTGACAATGCTATTTTCATAAAAAGTCTGTCTGTCTGTCTGTCTGCCTGTCTGCCTGTCTGTCTGCCTGCCTGCCTGCCTGTCTTTCTATCTATCTAGAAAATAAATTTTTCACTGTGGCGCTATAAAATGTGTTTATGCAAAAAGAACAATTGACACCTGGGGCTAGATTTACTAAGGTCGTGTTTAAATCGCTACTCTAAATCGATCAGCATCGCCGTAGTTATTTAGCGATTTGATGATGTCATATCGCTAAATTTACTAACAGCCGATTTAGAGTAGCGATTT
>WWET01003347.1:19294-29837 GCA_011038615.1 Limnodynastes dumerilii | reverse complement strand
CATTTTGAGAGCAAAAATTTAATCTAATGTGGATATACAAGTCTGTTACTGTAGATTTGTGTAATCAGCTGTCACAACAAATGAATTAGCATAAATTACTTGATTGCTATTTACAATATAAATCATAATTAACAGATTATATAATGTTATTTGGTAGCATTTGATTATGTGTTATGTGATTTTTGATTTTGTAATGTCTTTTTGAATATGATTAAATAAAATACATAAACATAATTTGAATTAATGAAGATTGTGCACCTATTTGTATGCTGATTTTTGTACTGTACATTAAATAAGGTTGCAATATAAGTATCACTATGACACAGTGAACTTGTTAGGAAAGAGAATGACAGAGTGGGTACAGAGTTAAGAGTGAGGAATCCGGGATCAGGATTGGGAAAATGTAAGGAATTTATCTTTATTTAATATACTTTTTATTTTTATTTACTATTGTCATTACTAAGCAGCACTATACAAAATGTTTAACTGTTGTCATGATACCCCAGTCGACTCTTTCAGCAATTATACATTATGGTGTCTGCTGTATCATTGTGAAGTTTGTGGCCATAAAACCGAAATGGCTCCCACTTGTTGTCTCCAACCCTCCTATCCCACCTGTGTTTTCCAACTTTCTCTCTCACCTGTTCTCTCCTTCCAATTCAGATCTTCAGCTAATTCTCCCAGTAACTTTATAAAAATATCCTATAATGTAATTCAGTCCATATTCTTTGCAACACCCCCTACGCATATTCTTACGTATTTACTTACTTCTATTTGATTCTTCTTCCCTGATGCTTCCTCTTCTAGTTCTTTACACTAAGGGTTTTTTTGTACCATGGGATCATCACCTTCTAGCCCCCTTTAATGAGTCTGCTTTACTGAAATGTCAGTTGTGTAAGACATGCAGGTTTGTTAGTATTGCCAGGCAGCAAGTCATCATTGAAAACACTTACAGGATTAAATGGGACATTTGCTGGCAACAGTGGCAAAACCATGCTCCCAAAAATGTTTTATTACAGCTATAAAACATCCAATTTCTTCCAAGCCCCTCTCAACACTTTAAACACACAGAATCCTAGTGACCACCACTCAATACATACAACATCTTAATGATCTCCATTCTTTACAGACATCATTTTAGCAACCACCACCCACGACAATCAATATCCTAGGTTTCTTAAAATAAAAAAAGTGTTACTGAGTGGCCTCCAGAGACCACCGGCCTACTGGGAAAATTCCCTGTAAGTCCTATGGCCAATCTGCCCTGGGACTCTCCAAAAAAAAATTATGCGTGAGGCTAAACTTCGCCGACTTTCCCTGGACCAGAGATAAATGACTAAAATCTTATATTATCCACCATGAGTTTTCTGATATAAACGGGCACTAACATTTAAATAAAAACCTAGGTATAGACGGTCTCATGACTGAGTACTACAAAATCTTGCAACCATAAATTATCACCACATTGATGGATTTACATAGGCAAATTCAAAGATATAATGTCACTTACCCTAAATTCAATTAGACTTCTATAAAATGAACACAAAAACCAAATAAAGACCCTATTATGAGATAAATTTTGTCCTATCTTCTTCAAACCTAAGTACCTTGTCTATTGACATCCCACCGGTTTGGTTTTGTTAAAGGTCATCATTCAGTAAGTGTCATTAGGACAGCAATAGCATTGGTAAACTCAGAAATGCTTTTGAGTATAGTGTATTATGGCTGCACTTGTTCTGGTCCTGGAGCGCTCCTGATTTTGTCAGATTAATAACATATTTTTACACAACCCTCTCCATGCGATCCAATATCACATTATTATCAGTTGCGCTATAGGTCTGCTATTATGAATGTTGCAAACCTGGTCCCTTTTTCCAGTATCCATATAAGCAGTTAAGGAAACTATGTTCACTGTTTTTATATTTTGGTAATCCAGAAGACTCTCTATTGCCCCATATCTCCATTAGGAGGTCACGTATCTAACTTGGGGTCAAGATTTATTCAAGATTATTAAATGGGAACAACATTCATTCACTTACCTGAAGTATACTTTGCCCAAGAATCTAACCAAATTATATATCCTTAATGTTTACTCTATAGGAAGAAATAAAGCTAAGACATCTAAAATTGGGATCACCTTAAGTGGAATACAAATGCTGGTTAGAATGGTTTCAGAATCTGATACAGCTGGCAACTGTATTGTGACTGTCTCAGTGTCTGAAATAGTATTAGTGCAGAACATTTTCTATTAGGAACAGGTAATTTTTGAATGGTCTTATTTTGACAATTATTCGTTCCAATAGGGGGTAGCTTAGGGATAGGCAGCAGGAGAGCAAGGCTTAAGGTTAGGCTACTACAAGCAGAAGGTTAAGGTTAGACTGCAGGACAAGAATTAAGGTTAGACTGCTAGAAGGGTAAGATTAGGGTAAGGGTTAACTTTCATTTTTCACATAAATGTCTCAACATGACCTCACAATCACTACTTTACTGTCGGGAAGTGATTCATTGCAAAAAACGCTCCAAGTGGCGAACCACATCCACCTTAAGCTATCATATCTAGGGCTTGCAAAGCTCTTAACCCTGCTGTTCTGTTCAGGTCTATTTAACCCAAAACTAAATTTGTTTCAGTGTCAGCTCGTTATATATGTAATTATGATTTCCATATTTTAAGACTTTTTACTTTTTTGGCAAAGAGTTGTTATGATCCCAAAAAAATAATAATTTTTTTTTCAAGTTATGAGTAGTTATTACTAATGTACTGTTCAGGTCAATATGACCCGATATGAATATTATACTAGTGAGTGACCGTAAATGTTTCAAAACATTACTTCAACAATAAAAATGCTGAAAATTAAGAATACAGGGCCAGATCCAGACCTACGTTCTTGTAACGTTTGTTAGCGTGGCGTATTTACGCTATTGTAAGTACAATGCACTGCCCCTGGCACTCCCATCAGACGGACGTACTTTTGCTGATTTACATCTACCAAACCCTACCTTAACTTTTCAAAGCATAACCATGCACGTACGTATCGTCCTGACGGACATAACTACCAAACCCAGCCCATACTGTACGATTTAAATGCCTCCCTCCACCTCCATTGCGTAGTTGGAGCGTAGATACAGTTAGTGTATTTTGCTCACGCCCCTTCGTACGTAGTCACTACAATGTTACGGCCAACCATGTCATAACATCTGCCGTGCGCATGCGCAGTACGTACAAACAGCCAAAATTACGCTAGCAGCTAGCGTAACTTCACTGTCATACGTAGGTATGGATTTACCCCACAGTGTCAGTTCATTGGTTTACATTTGGATTCTGTCATCTTTTCACACATTTATTCACAAAGTTTCAGCAAGTCGGGTGTTCATGCTGAACTTCAAGTGTTTGCAAGTCTTCTTTTGATTTTCTTATTTGGCTATAAATACATGGATTGGAATGACTCATATTTAGTTAGAGATTGATCTGTGTACAATCAATGGGCCTGATCCAGAACAACGCTTCAGAGCGAATTTACGGGTGGCGGAGACATAAAATCGCGTATTTGTAAGTACTGCGCATGCTCACCATAGAAAATACGCTCAATAGCGTAGCGTAATTGTGAACGTATGGGCCATTCACGCATGTGTCACGTAAATACTTACGTGTGGGCGTGCCAATTTTACGTGCGTCCAAAATACGTCTGAAATACGTGAAGTAGGCGGGGGGTTGTATTTAAAGTGTACAGTATGGGCGTGCTTAGCTGCGTAAATTCGTCTAGCCCATACGTACGTGTGCGTATGACTGCGGTTACGTTGGAAAAAGTTAAGGTAGGGTTTGGAAAGCGTATCTTGACAAAATACGTACGTTCAAGGGGTGTGCCGAGGGGAGTGTAACGAATTTACGCGCACAAAAATACACTACGCGAATAAACGTACGGCAAACGTAGTTCTGGATCTACCCCAATATCATTATGGCCAAACAAAAATGTGTGACTGATGCTGAGCTTCTAGTGTTTGGGGTTCTGATAGCGAAGATGTAACTGAGGAAGAAAATCATACCTATGTAAATACCTATGTAAAACAACTTTACAAAAATGTTTGTAACTTTTGTATGTTTTGGTTTGTTCATCTGAATGTTTATTTACTCTAATAAAAGTTTAAAGAATATCACTTATCTGAATAATAATGAAAAGAGTCTCTTCAATCCCTTTTAAATATGCTAAAAAAAAAAGTTGCACAGACCATTAATGCTCTGTTTCAACGCTTTCATTTAAATGGAGGTATACCTTGGATTAGTATAAATTTTCCTAATGTAACAGAATATAATCATGGTGTGGGGATAAAATATCTTCGTTATTGACTCCTCGATACTGAAATCTACACCATCTTTGGAAAAAAGTTTTCGGAAGCCAATAGATATTAAGCACACTCTCCACCATCATGACCAGATCCCAGTCCCCTTTAATGCTAATCCACTACTGTGGAACACAAGACACATTTGGCAAATATTGTGACATAAAATGGGGTATTAATGCCCACACTTTCCTCCCCCTCCTACAAGATCCTGAAATCCAGCAGGGTGCAGCCGCCTATACATTTACCTTCTGGAAGGTGGGAAGGGTTTCTACTATTAACCATCTTATTTGCACAATTCACAAAACAGCTGTTACATTTTCTGAAACTATGTAGAAGTTTGAGACAATTAGGGTATACCCCGTGGCATTTTACATAGTTTCCTTGTATCTAAATTCTCAGATACTGATTGGAACAGTTAGACCACTTATTATTACAAAAGTAGCCTCACTCCAAGAAGGGCTGGTGTGATGTCTCTGAGCACCCTAGACAAGGTTGATAGTCACCCTTTCCCTCGATTTCTCCTGAAAAAAGAAAAATGGCTGCCTTAAGCAGTAATTGGCTCATGGCTGTGGCCTGTGATTGGAGGCCAACTAAGCTGGGTGGATTCACTGCTGACTCTTTCTGGTCACCCCCTCACACAGCACTGTTGTACTGTTTATCCAAATGGTTTCCAGACTTTCTCAGTTCAAGGCACCCTTAGCATCTCAGGAATTAGTTAATAGGTTCAAACACTGACATACCCTGATCTCCTAATATGAATATTAGGACACACTAACCTTTTACATGCACTGTATAATTTTTATATTTATATGACCTGCCAGGTATCATGTGTAAATGCAGATTTGTAAATAAAAAGTTGGGAAAGCCCCATTCATAACAGAGTTGTGACTGATCTAGTTATAAAACAATAATTCTTGAAAAAATGAAGTCATGAGCTTAAGCATGATTATGATCTTTTAAACAATAATTCCATATTGGTATTTCTAAAATTGTCATTTTCTAACTTTGCACATTGAGGATACACCAACTTACATGACTTTTCTCTGAGTGATTTTCTACTGCACATGCTCAGACCTGAAGAGAGAGCAAAGGACTGTTAAGGGAGGGAAGGGTTGGAGGACCTTTAGTCCATGTACAGTAAGGATGTTCCCAAGCAAGTGCATTGGACCCAGAGCTGAACACAGATGTAAATAAGGACTGTTTACGTAAATACATTTGCACCTACTACTAGTCTAAGTCCAAGGGGCTCACCCTTATGTCAGACCATTATAAAAAAAAAGTCATAACTTACCCCTCAGCATTACAAAGTGTCAGAGTTAATTCATTTCTTATATACAATTTGTATTAATTTGAACCTCCATTTACAGTCAGCATTAAAATGTACAACCCTGCATTTGCGCAACATATTTGGGCACGTAGCTGCAATGCGCCTAAGTGCTGTGTGCCTGTTTACTATATCAGGGGCATCAATTCTGCCCAGGTGCCCGTAGGTAAGGGGGCGGGGCAGGGCGCGGCACTAGTGTGGAGTCGCACAGTGCATTCTTGGGAAAAGAAGGGTTTAACGGAGCCCACAGCCATGCCTTCTGTACTTCTGTGCTATGTGCTGTAATTGTTTGCAATCAAAAGGTACCGTTGTGTGCCCTATTGCATTGCATTCATCCCGTTCCACGTTTTCCTATTGTGCTGAATTGCGTGCATTTGTGAATTGTGTCCGAAGTCTAAAAAATAACTAGTTTTGTCAGTTTCATAGTTTCAGAGAAAGATAATGGTTGCAAAAAAAAATCAGATGTAATCCTCAACTGATTTTCATTCTTTAAGCCTTCTATAATATAATGATGTGGTTTAGTGCTAATTAAAGACTTGACTCTTCTAGCTTGCAGGTCTCCATATGTATTGAACCATGACACTGGCTGAATGAAAGAGGCAATTATGAATTTCATACTGCAGCCATAAATGAGCTTGTTGTTGAAACTTTTAATTGAAGAATTCATTGCAATAAAATGATTTGACATTGCGCTACTTCATTTATAATGCATATAGGATTAATTTACCACCTGCCACAAGATCAGGAGGCCAAGTCCTGTCGTTGTCAAATTCAATTAATTGAAAATAAATAGAACATCTTGCTATTTTAGCATAGTGTGGAGCACATAAACAACTTAACTTTTACAAGTTTTATCAAATTGTTATTTCTGACATCCTTAATATCTTTAAAACATTTATTTTTATTTAACATAAATTACTGAGAGGTTATAAAAAGAATGTTAATGTTTTCCAAGTACTTTTGTTTGTTTCATTAGGCTATTACTGATTTAGAATTCTATATAGTGTCTTAGACTGCCTTGGTTTCCTCATTGATACAGTATGATACAACAAGATCAAAAGAGACCTATAGCAGAACAGTGCTGAATACAGGGTAATATAAGCGGCTATCTCTGGGTCACAGGACACAGGATAAAGAATCTTACAGCAGAACATGTTTTATTGCACTGAAAGGGGAGTAATGTGTTACATAACTGTTTCACACTAGCTGGTGTTATTGGCCTTAAATTTACAGATTGAAAACAAGTAGAATATTGCACACAGTCAGTATATTGCTACTGTTTTATAAACATTACCTGGCAGGAGGTCCAACCTGCTTCATACTGGTGCAACAAAGTCTTTGCTAGTATACCACATAATAATTTTCTTTAATGCATTGATTTTACAAATGTCTTGAAGCCTCATTAAACTGTCTATGGTCTTCAGATTTTATGTGGATACAATTGCATTCTCAACAAAATCTGCACAAAAAGTACAAGCTAAATTCTTGTGGCAGAATTCTCTGGTTAAAGATCTATATGAATTAATCAGTGTTAGCAGTTGAATACAGATATCTCTTAAAGGACCCATTCATTGTAAGGTGTTGTACCAAATGGAGGCTGTGTTCTTTTTGTGGTCTTTGATTCTGGAGCATTCCCCGTATATGAACAGAAGAATAAATCTGAACAAAAAATGTAACCCACTATTGCATATGAAACAATACCTAAAACAATGAAAGCCAATTTTCAAAGTCTAAACCATGTGGTTAGTTTCAAAGTTTTTTAAAATATAAACATAAATATAAATATAAGTTATATTTAAAATGTAAATATATCTTTTGAGAAAATGCACTGTGTGGGTTTCTTTAGGATATTAGAAGATACTTAGACTTTAGTTACTTTGTACGTGACTTTATTATGATTAAAATAGCATTACCACAGATAAATAGGCACCAGATACAAACTTTCCATTTCAATGTACGCAGATCTGCCATTATCTTATGTGTTTAGATTTGTAATCGCAGGTTCTCCGTATCCAGATATTTATACACTAACCACTCCTATTGTACCGACAGACTTCCAATACCCATACCATGCCTGAAGTTTTCAGACACATGCAAACATAAAATCTTGGAAGTGTGGAAGTCTTTACTGGTATGCAGTACACTGACATGCCAGTCCTGTACATTGTAATATGTAAACCTGGTTTTTCTGTTGGAAGTGTTATTTTATAAGGTTCTGGATAGAGCAGATTGTGTTCCAATCAAGTAGCATGGAAATAAGAGGGATATCCATTTGAATCTGACCCTAGATAAATTTATACGTTATATACATTATGAATTTTCTTTTTTTGGAGCCTAACTAATTATTTAAAATAAAAACTATATCAGAATTGAACTGTAAAAGTTCTAAAGCAGCAAATATAATAGTCAATTTAACTTTTATTTTTCTAGAGAACCCTTTGAAACCCTTTGAAATGTATTTTGTGCTAGTATTCCTACTTAAAATGCTTTCACAACAGCAATATTGATCATTAAAAAAAAAAAGAAATTAAACATTGATAGAGGGGGAAAAGGTAATGCAAATATTATGTAGCAATATTTAGTCCTAGCAAATAAGAGGCCAGTAGACACCATTAAGTGAGAGGAGACCTTGGACTGGAATAAAAATATTAGAGGGGAGAAAAAAAAGCATATTAAATGTGGGTTGCCACAAAGCACAGATGCAGAGAAGTGACACAATAATGCTGGAGAGAATGTAGTGCTAGGAGATTAGGTGTAGTGGAGTGTGGAAATGTATAACATTGAAAGAAAGTGAATATATAGAGAATCGAATAATATACCTGCACTGAAGAATGCTAGAGAGACATGTAAGTACAGTCAGTGCTTTACTCATCATCAATAAAAAAGAACTGCTAGTGTTACGGTAAACCGGAATTACCTGATTCAAGGACCGGATTGACCGTGAGGTAAGAGTGAACAGATAAGGATTTCGGCACACTGGAATTACCTGGGTCGAGGACCAGTGTGGCCGAAGGACAGCAGAGAAACAATAGCGAATTCGACTTCCAGGGCACGGAGACTTTGCTACCAGGTGGTTTTCACCAGGGCCCCTGAAGGTGGGGATGGAATTGGCTGCGCCCCAGTAACAGGACGTGCCCTGTTGAATCAGACTTCCGGAAGAACGAACGGGAAGCAGTAAACACCTGTAAGAGATAGAGGGAAAGATGGAGCAAGCGGGAAGCAGACCAGGTCGGAAGGGACCGACCTGAAACGGACTACACAGAACACTGAACCTGGCACGGCGGACAAAAGGTAAGTCACAGGACTGGACAAGACGTACTAGGGCTTGCATGCAGACACTCATACGGAACGGCCCCCGAAGGGGTGACAAGAACAAACACTCCAGGAATGGTAAGGTATGTAGGGAAGGTAGGCACAATAAGGAGGAAGAACCCGGGGAAAATAGACAATAGGAAATCAAGGCAAGGACTGAGCAAGGTAAGTGGTCAAACAACGGTCAAATCATTAGGCAAGCACAAGGCAAGGCACTAGGCACACAAGAAATAAAGCAGATCACAGAACTGACTGGCAGAACTATAACCGGCGCCTAGGAAGTGACAGAGTGGGGTTTAAATAAGGGTAGTAGGAGAGTGATTGGTTACTGGGTCAGATTCCCTGGGAGAGAAGGAGGTGCTTCCAAAACTGACAGCCCTGCTGTCCAATGTCATAGTACAACGTGGAGCGCGCGCCTGAGAGAGACGCGGTGTCCACGTGAAGCTGGTTGCTATGATGCCATCGCTAGGGGAGCCGTCGGCCGGAGAAGCAAGCACTGAATGATCCAGAGCAGGGAACGAAGGTGAGTAATCAGCTGCCCGTCTGCGCATAGCAGCAGCAGCTGAAGGATCCACAGCGAGGACCCACACTGACCCAGCCGACCGTCTGCACATAGCAGCGGCAGCTGTGACAGTGGGGACCCCCGCTGAATCAGCCGGCTGTCTGCTTATGGCAGCGGCAGCTGTGACGGCGGGGACCCACGCTGAATCAGCCGACCATCTGCCTATAGCAGCGGCGGCTGTAACAGCTAGCAACAGCAGCATCTTAGAGAAAACAAATTGAAGGTGCAATGCCAGGGAAATGACTGATTTAGGGGAGCAACTACCACTGGTACATGGGCAGCAGAAGCTTTGGGGGCCAAGAAAATGGTTACCCAAGGCAGCTACCCACTCTAAACCCACAAAGTGCTGAGTTATGCTGCCAGCCGTTGAAAGTTTTGCAGTATCCTTTGCCAGTAGGCTAAGGGATAGGGGATGGGGGGAGTGCTATCAACAGAGGGCATTGCTAAACTGTCAAAAGATGGCAATTTATTTATAAAACACCACTCAGCAACTCTCTGTGCCGAGCGCGGTCTATAAACAAGATAAAAACAAAATAGCAAAAACAAAATAGCAAAAACAAAAAACAAAATAAAAATAAAATAGTATAAACAAAATAGTAAAAACAAAAAAATAACAAAATAAAAACAAAATTATAAAAACAAAATAAAAACAAAATGGCAGTGATAAGAAAGCGAAAAAGAAAAGACTTAAAAAGATCAAGCAAACGCCATCTTTAACTGGTTTAGCTCCCACAGGTATCGCTGTGGAAACCAACCCCATTAACAAAGGTAAAATCTTTAATCTCAGTAGTCACCCTCTCACCCCAGAAAAAGAATCCCTTTTAATCAGGTGTGGGTCCCTGCAAAGAAAATCTGAATTTGCAAAAATTCTGATTTCTCTCAGCCAGTTGTGAACTGGCTAGGATTTCGATTGCATATGCCTCGAAGAGGCATTGCTTTCGATCCACGGATCACCGAAAGCTTTGGGGTCCTAAAAGTAGTAAAAAAATAGTCCCGCACTTCTTTCC
>WWET01003346.1:174860-186250 GCA_011038615.1 Limnodynastes dumerilii | reverse complement strand
TTTGTTCCTTGTATTTAGACAGAAATAACCTGTTTATCAAAATAGTGCAATAAGTTGTTCTGCCGTGTCCCAAGTGCAAAATCAACTAATTATCCCCTTGATGCAAGTGCCAAATATAGGACCGGATTCAACGGATTCACAGATTCGCATTTACTACGTTTGCGTTTTTACGCACGCATGTAGCAAGGCAACACCCAGGACACTTCTCTCGGCTGGACAGGTTTTCGGTGGCTTCCGCCTCCATAGGGCATCCTTATGTCTACGTGTGTACTTATTTATCTAACCACACCCTCAAATGCCCATAAAAATGCTTCCCCCGCCCACTTTCACGTAACTTCTATAGATAAAAACCCCGCCCCTCCGTACATAAGTCCCTAAGTGCGATTCACAAGTCCGTGCCTAAAGTACTTACGTGCGGAAATACTACGTAATGTGCGTGTAAAAAGTTACTACATCTGATCCTAAAAATACACACGCAATCCCACGTAAACACAGATCTGTGAATACGGCCCATAATTAATATATCATGATCTTTTTATATTTAACTCATTAATGAAAATATCTTTATCATTGTATGTTTAGAGTAATCAATGAGAACACCTTAATCTTTCAGCACATGCAGATAATATTCTGTCCTGTCTCAGATAAATGATCACATCTATAAGGAATAGGCACACTTTTCGCTTCATTAACCGGAATGTCTTGCTTTGTATTTAAGGGTTTCACAGAAATAGATGTATTATCATTGAAAAAGCCTCTAATGCAGGGATTTATGTCTCAACGCGTTTTACTGAAATGAATTAGATTGTCACTTATACCTATTACACTCCTTTACTGAAGTCTTTAAACTGTGTTGCAGGCTCCAAGTAATCTGAATGTTGCCTACAAGGTAAAAACCTAATATGGTTGTCCAATGGTCCATAGAAGATGATAGATTGTAGCAGAACACTTTTGTTTGGCTTTACATGATTGTTTTGTAAAGTTATATATTTTTTTATATATAGAAGTTTATTGTCCCCAAATTCTGTAAGGTTTTTTGTGGCCATTTTGAAGGATTCTGCAATCCCAGTGCGGAGGCGGAGCTAGTGCGTTGTGGGCCCAGGTGCAAAAAAATATGATTTGGCCCTGATGATATCCCAGGTAACCTGGTGGTGAGCTTCGGCAGTGCAGGGATGACAGCTGTGGGCCCTTGTATAAGCATGGGCCCCGGTGCCATTGCACCTGTTGCACCAGTGGTAATTCCGCCCCTCTCCCAGTGGTATTCACCCACAGAGGAAAGACAAGCTAGTAGTGACAGTGCTGAGCTGTCCGCTGCTGGTAGGTTCTTTATAGACGGCGCTCATCAGTTAGGGTGTCGTTCATTGCTCCAATGGTCTGTCTTAAGATCGGCTTTCTTCGCCTATTCTCATTCGGAGATGCCGCCGCCGCTGATATCCCTCCGCCACTGCTCTGCCGCTGTTATTGCCGGACCGAGGAAAGGTGAGTAACCTCTCTGTGTGGGGTAGGGAGGGTAAGGGTCAGGCTGCGGGGGAGGGAGGGTTACTGTCAGGCTGCAGGGGAGGGAGGGTTAGGGTCAGGCTGTGGGAGATGGTGGGTTAGGGTCACGCTGCCAGGAAGGGAGGGTTAGGGTCATGCTGCCAGGAAAGGAGGGTTAGGGTCAGGCTGCAGGGGAGGGAGGGTTAGGGCCAGGCTGCGGGAGATGGTGGGTTAGGGTCACACTGCCAGGAAGGGAGGGTTAGGGTCAGGCTGCCAGGAAGGGAGGGTTAGGGTAGTGAGAGGGGAGGGTTAGGGTCATGCTGCCAGGAAAAGAGGGTTAGGATTAGGGTAGTGAGAGGGGAGGGTTAGGGTTAGAATTAGGAAAAGTTGTGGGGGACTTTCAAAAATTACTTTTTGGAGCACCGAAAGCTCGGTGCTCTGTGGATCGATTGCAATGCCCCTCAAGGCATATGCAATCGAAATCCCAGCCAGTTTCAAATTAGGGGCGTTCTAAGCGGGGACCCACACCCGATCCAGATGGTATTTCTCCTTTTATATCCTTATGATATATACTTGTCACATTCTACAAGATCTATTAATAATGGAAAACACTATAATCCGTGACAAAGTGCCCTGCGTAAAGATGATGTGTAATTATTATTATCATCCCTGAAAGAGTTTATATCCAAGTGACCCAAAAAAAATTCAACAATTATCTTGAAACAAAGCACAAAAATCCTGGAAAATCTGGGAGGACAAAGGACGCGCAGAGCCATAAATATAACTGTGTGGGAGTCTTCGCATTTACCTCAAGAAACATTTCATAAACTGCTTGTGACCCCTTCATAGCCGGCTGCAACCGGGATTCATCTTCAGAAACACAAGAGTAACGTTTCCTATTGAGAAGCATGTTCAAAACTGCAGAAATCCGGCAGAACTGACTCTAATATTCAGAGGAAAGGGGAAATAACATGAGGATAAATGAGTGTCACATCAGTAAGAGTGAAGGTAAGTGGAAGGCTTGTGTTCACTAAGCCTTAACCATGAAAGGGTTAAGTGTCAAGCAAAAGGCGTGGGGATATTGGGGAAGGTGATGGGCAGGTTTGAGAGGTCTAAGAGGTTATTTAGGTCAATGCTACATGAAGCGCTGTCCCTTTATCTCTTTTCTTTCCTGGTTCCCGTCCTGTGATTAGCATTGTGATGGTTAATATGTCCTTTTCTTTCATGGTTGAGCAGTAGAAATTACCCTTAAGTGTATGGCGCAAGGGTAAGGGGCTGATGGTTGTGGTCAGTGGGGGCATAACCTGCTTCTTGGAAAACCAAGGGGAGATCAGGCCTGATCCAGACCTACGCTCGGGTAGCGTAAAAACGGACATTTGTACTTACTGCGCATGCTCGGGGTATATATAACGCTCATGGTACGCTACGAAAGTCTGAGCGTCTGGGCCTTGAGCGTACCTGCTTCGTTACTACGCTCGAGGGGGTGTGCCTGCCATACGAAACCCGTAAATATGGGTGAGCCATTTAAATTGTAAAGTATGGGTGTGCTAAACGTCGTAACTACGCAAGGAGCGTTGCGATGGCTGCAGCTACGCTTGGAAAAGTTAGGGTAGGGCGAAGACGGCAAAAGTAAGTAGAAACAGGGGGAGTGGGCAGAACTGACTCTAATATTCAGAGGAAAGGGGAAATAACATGAGGATAAATGAGTGTCACATCAGTAAGAGTGAAGGTAAGTGGAAGGCTTGTGTTCACTAAGCCTTAACCATGAAAGGGTTAAGTGTCAAGCAAAAGGCAAGGGGATATTTGGGAGGGTGATGGGCAGGTTTGAGAGGTCTGAGAGGTTATTTAGGTCAATGCTACATGAAGCCCTGTCCCTTTATCTCTTTTCTTTCCTGGTTCCCATCCTGTGATTAGCATTGTGATGGTTAATATGTCCTTTTCTTTCATGGTTGAGCAGTAGGAATTACCCTTAAGCGTATGGCGCAAGGGTAAGGGGCTCATGCTTGTGGTCAGTGGGGGCATAATCTGCTTCTTGGAAAACCAAGGGGACATCGGGCCTGATCCAGACCTACGCTCGGGTAGCGTAAAAACGGACATTTGTACAAATAAGTAGAAACAGGAGGAGTGCATCGGAGGTACGCTGGCGTAAATATGCACACGAGCGTTTCATGAGCGTAGGTCTGGGTCAGGCCCATCGTGTCTGTGTGGCTAGTTCCCGGCCAGCCACCTCATGGAGGTCTGCATGTGGTTGATGACCACTGGGGGGCCGAGGATGGGGAGGATGTCCTCTTATGGTTGGCAGCTGACCATTGCTGACCCCTCCTGCTACTGGTGCCTCCTGTCTAAGCAACATTTTGCAGACGTATAAATTCCAGTTGTCCTTCAATAAATAATGATGCCCCTTTTTGAACCACAATAGAAGCCTTTGAGTTGTTTGTTCATTAACACATGACTGTCTGAATAGTTTGCGAGTGAGCACTCAGCATATTGACCATTTAATGCCACATAATAAGTACACAATACATTAACTCATTAGAATCAAAGTAAAAAAAAAAGGTAAAATAATATTCATTATTATCAGAGATGATGAAAAAATAATACTTTATTATAGATAGTGAAGATGTGAGGTGTACGGTATATACTGAAGATGAGCGCATGAATGGGATGTCCTTATGTCAGCATGGGAGCTGATGGCGTAAGGAATGTTCCAGCAGCTGATTGAACCCAGTCTGTTGCGGGGAATTCAGATGTCTGATGATGTGATTTATGTTGCAATTTCTTGCAATTTCTATACGTAGCTGTTATTATGTCATTAGCCTCAGTCAGTTGCCGGGTGGCGGAGAACAAGGTGGAACCAAGAGTGGAAGTTTACCAACTCTGACAGGGGGGTCTGGCGGGGGTGGGGCGGGCTGACGACCTCTTTTGCACATGTGCAGTGAGGAAATGATGAAGATGATGATAATAATAATAATAATAGTGATGATGGAGATGTTAATAATAATAATAATAATAATAATAATATCATATGCATTCATCCCACAAGTGTTGTGAAGTCATTCCTGAGGTTTGGTGCAATGTTCCATCACAGTTCAACCTCAATATAAAATGCAATTACATTGTAAACCAACTGTAACACTGTAGAACATGTGTGACAATGTAAAATACATGTAACATTGTCATTCAGTACACGCGTAATATTGTTAAACTCATAAAACATTATAAACCCTTGTATGTAAAATTGTAAATCCTTTATAAGTTGTGGCATAGATCATGACATATCCAGAATGAAGGAGCGATAGTAAGAATTGTTAATATTTCTCATTCTGCTACTAATTCCTCGGTTGTGGGAGACACAATAATTATGATCCAGCTTTTATCTGACAAGCAATTCATCAACGAAAGAATTAGAGGACCAAGAACCCAAATGTATTTAATTACAATGGCACACAATTAATAATGAATAATTTCTCGTGATATTGGTGTCAACATGAAAACACTGAAAGTAAAATGCTCAAGCTATGAGTGAAGACGTTGCAGACAACTTTTGTTTATAAAATGTAAATAGATTTAATTTATTCATGATTCTTAAAGTGGAAAAATGACCCTGCAAAATGTGTGACTGAGGGGGTTCAGTCCCCCTAACCAGAGCTACAGCCGATACTCTGTGCTACACCTCTCCTTCATTCTGCCAGGTCCTAAGTAAAACCAGTCCGGGTGATGAGAAGGGATTGCCTCTAGAATTTCGTATTGCGCGCGTGCATTCTGGGAACATGGCTGTTTAGCATCAGATTGCACGTGTAGTAAGTTCATTATGCAATCTAGGTAACCCTTAGGTACGTAGATTGGCTATTTGTGGTCTTTAAAGACTGAGTATAATTATTTAAGTAAGGAGAGGCGTGCCACAGCAACCTCAAGCCGTATTTAAGAAGAGTGGTTGAGGGGAGGGATTTTAATGAGCCTGGGAGGACGTGGGGAAGGAATCCCATCTTAAGAAGGAAAATACGCAGGTTACTTAGGGAAATCCTATGACTCTCTAACGTGGAATTAGGATCCTAAAATCTGGGCGGCTTGTGGGGAAGGACGGGTGAGTTATTTGCGGATCCGGTGGCAGATAACTCATTCTGAACTGTGAATAATGTGGATGTATGATATTTAAATCTTACAGTAAGTGCATGGTTAATCTCTTATGTATGATCCTCCTTTACAAATGAGTCCCTCACACACAGGGACATGTCCATAAAAGTTATGGAAGGGTTCAGGGCACGGAATTTTCCTACATGTGAAAAAGTGCACTACGGAATCCTGGAGACTGCGGAGACGTACGAGTGCTGTGAGTATCTTGTTCTGGATCCAGTCCGAGGAGTGACGTAGTTTAAAAGTCTTAACTGATGCAGTAACAACAAAGACCACTAGGTGGTTTAATAAATCAGCGAGTCTTTGTAACAGACAGATTTTATAAGGTTTAGTGGTTATATCATTTACTGCAACTGTTAAAGATGAAAGAATTATAGAATAACCAGAAAGTCATGGAAAACGTGTTACTATTTATTTTTTCTTTATCTTTTAAGATTTCTCTTTTGCAATCTAGAAACTACTTAACGCAACATGATGCATTAAAAATGTTCCACAAAAGGGCCTTAGAGAGGCCTGAATGTCTCCACAGCAGCCGAGCCTCCATATCCATGAGTTTATGATCCATTGGAGATCCATCAGTGACAGCTATTAGTAGGGGAGCATCGTCTGTTGATGTTATAATGCTATAACGCAGCCTCATTTCAACCTCCTGAGACCCAACATCTGAGAGTCGTAGCCAGCAACTTGCTACCTTCCATATCTCTTTGTTTAATAAGATCATTAGAGGCTGTTTACTCTTTTGTTTCTTAACATAATGAAAAGCTGTGAATATGAAGTTTCATATCCGTGTCCTGAGCCATTTGCGTTAATGGCTGTTTTTTGCTTAGTGTCTGATTATCTTGCAGTTATTGTCTTGGACTAAAAGCCAAAAATCTAGTTTTTCCACCTGCAAGGTTATTGTCATCTATATTCGACTTTCTATGGATTTCCAATTACAGTGGTAAAAACAAAAGATGACTAATGGCACAATGACATACTAAATACAAGACCATTCTCTATTTATAAGGAGCGACGTCATTCCTTTTATATCGGCTTGTTGGCCTGGTCTCAGTTTCTTATTTCTTATCATTATTATTGCAATTTGTCTTATGCTGTTATCTGCATGGTTGAGGTTTGCCAGGACCCTTTGTAAATTCATGTTATAGATGAAATATATTTAAAAAAGGTCATGTGAGAATGTGAAAAAGAGTGTGTGAGAAACCGTGAAGGAGTAGTGAGAGGGTTTGCTACATCACCCTGTCCATTTAGTATGCATCTGGTTGGATATACATGCATCTTGACCATTCATTGTCGAATCATGAACAATAGAAGGCAGATGCATTACAATGTATCAAAGATTCCAATTATCTCTGTAGATTTCCCCTGCTGGTTGACCTTGGGAAAGGCTGGTTGAAACGCGTCATTAGGAGTAGTAGCTATTTTCTTTTACAGTTTGGTTTACATTGTTCCATGTTTTTTTTTTTTGCCCCTTTCTGTCTCCTGCTTCTCTAGCAGGTGACTGATTCCATTGAGGCAACACATGGCAAGGATCCTTTGTTAATAATCTACAATTGTTTTTTGTATTATTTTTTTACATATATGTATTCATAAATTGGAGGTGAGTTGTTTGGGGAGAAACTTATCATTGCCTTTCTGTTTATTTTTCAGTGATCCAATGCTTGAGAGTCCTGTTTCAATTGGAAAAGATATGACCATCCTTTGTAAACTTGTTTGTATAATTCGGAAGAATTCGTTTGCACAATTGGATGTTTTATAGATACCAGAGAGACTCTCAAGATTTAACGTTTAGAAGAATCTTCCTGTGGTTTTGGACATTGGAGACTCTCTATGCACTGGATCCAGACACACTAGTTGCATTTCTTTATGAAATTGAATTTAATTGTGAAGATATTATCATCACGCTCACCACATATAAAGAACGTTATATGACTAATTCTTCTTTCCAACTTTTTAATTTAGATGAGGGTTTTATGATAATTAATAGTGCCAGACCTCTTTATTATACTTTTTTGTATTGACTTTTAAATATATCTGAGAGGCCACCTTCTAGAGCATAAACATCATAAAGAATATTCACTAAGAGATTACTGCGACCAGCATAGAAACCATTCCCAACTCAACAATTCCCAACTCTACATCACAGGATTTGCTAAGCCAAGATAGGAGAATAGGAGATAGGAGAGCTTGTGATAAACTGATGTATAAACTGTGATGCCAACCGTGTCATTTACCATCTAAAATTTGGTTTTATAACGAGGGATTGAACATCAAACCCACTAAAAGTAGGACTCACTCATGTGTTAGGAGTGCCCAGTGTTATTGAGTTATTGAAGGGAGGATTAGTCCTGTATATGTATTAAATTGTTACCTCTACTAGTTCCCAAGATTTGCCTGTTTGGTTACTTCTGGAGGAACGTGTGGGTTGTATTACTTT
Source organism: Limnodynastes dumerilii (assembly GCA_011038615.1). Lineage (NCBI taxonomy): Eukaryota > Metazoa > Chordata > Amphibia > Anura > Limnodynastidae > Limnodynastes > Limnodynastes dumerilii. The sequence continues at coordinate 178,206 of WWET01003346.1, read as the reverse complement.
TAAATACATATTAAAGAGAAATTCCTATACAAGCAAAGGGGAGAGTGTCCTCATTTGAAAAAAATTTCGGATAACACTCTTACCTGGATCACCTTGAACTTGATAACTGTTTATGTCAATGTTTTGCCTAAAGGTGGCTGGATAATTTCCCTTTTCACTTTTGTATTACACTCTTTTACTTATTTGTATTCCTGGTTGAGACTTTTTTTCTATATTCTATCTGTGGTTGTCTTGGTGTCCTAATTATTTTGTGGCAATTACGAGCAAACTTTTCAAACTTTCTTTTCTTATTTTTTTTTTTTTTAAAGATATCTTCTAAAATGATCATTGAACTCATATATAGCATTAATTGTACAGTATTAAGTTTAACCATTCATTTCCGTGTCACAGTCGCTCAGACATTTAAGCAGAGCATGGATGGGAATAAGATGTTGTCTGTAATTGGCAGCCATTTTCTTGCAGGTTAGACGTAATGAATTTTGGTGCAGAACACATTAGTATGTCATAACAATGAAAGTGGATTACCCTTCTCAAATTGTCCCTCTTCACATATGTCAGTGTATTCTTTGCAGCGAGGCTTCCTGACCTTTACAAATTGCACATTCTTCAGTGAAATGTTCCTTGTTAAAAGTGTTATAGCCGGCACACTAGGCGATAATATGCAAATCAAATTATTTTTATTGCATAAAGTGCCTACAATAATGATAGAGAAATCTGGGATACTGGAGGCTTTAAAAGAGAAACAAGAGGCCACAATTAATGAGAGGGATAAAACGAAGGCTTTTTAGATACAGAAAGGAATTTTTAGAGAATATTAATTTTTTTCTAGGGAATAGTCTATATTTGGAGAAGGGGATTATGTATTAAAATAGGTTAATAGGAAAGATTTTATAGCTGTGATAAAAAATATGAGTTATTTCTGCTATTTATCTAGATAATGTTGTCCACTGGGGGATTCTGCTGTGTTGGAAATACTGGACCGGATTCAGAGATCCGTTTTTGAAGGTACGCAATTATACGCATGCACGCCGCAAGATAACACCCATGACACTCCCTTTACATGGCCGTGTTGTCGCTGACTTACACCACCCAGTTTCACATACCGTCCGGATAAAAACCACGTATGTGTATGAGTGCGATTCACGAGTGCGACTAATGGACTTCTGTGCGTTAATACTACGTAACTTGCGTGGAAAAAGTTACTATGCATGCGCAGTTGATCCAATCCTAAAAATACGCACGCAGCTCCACGTGAAAACTGATCTTTGAATCCGGTCCACTGGTCCAGAGTTTAATGCCCTGATCCACAGATAAGAAGGGAATAAGTACGCAAAATATGCAACTAAGTAGCAAATGCCCTGCCATGACGCTCCCCTCGTTCTTGTGGATCTTTACTGACTTCCACGTCCATAGGGCGACCTTAACTCTCCATGCGTGTATTTGTGCGGATTTTGCTGAAGTACGTGGAAACCCCGCCAGCTCAGGTAATAAGCGTCTAACAATGGGTTCATTTTTGGGGATAAAAACAAAAGCCTCACACTAGTTCTCAACAGCAATTTTCAAAAAGACATAATATAATAATATATATATGACCCAGTACAGGGAAGCACTGGTTAAAGTTAGTGGAAAAGCCCTCAAAGAGACCGGTGGATTATCGTATATTTACAATTGTGTGTGACTAATGTTTCTGTATTTTAAGTTAGAGATAGAGGACCCCATAGAGACCTAAGTGCAAAGTCTGTACATATAGCCCCTATTCTAAATACCCCACGGAGGAGATCAGTGCACTCCCCCTGATATGCGTGTAGAAGGCAGTAATGAGGACTACACCCAATGCCACAGAAAACCCTTCTGTACGGAATACTGGGTTGTACCTACATAAATTACTGTATGGAGTAGAGAGAAGACGGAACACAATCCAGATCAACTATCGGTGTACAACTTCAGCTGCCTGACATCCCGGTGGGCATACCAAAAACATACCTTTCCTATTGTACCTATTGGGAAGACTTGTTATACACATACCCTGGTTACAGCTTTACCATGAGAAACTGAATACTTTATACAAATATTAGAGCCCGGCTCATTAATCCATTTTTTTATATCTTTTGCAATTCTACCACGAATTATTACTTTTTTGTCTCCGGAGACTTCAAACTAGACTCTATTTAAATACTTCGTATTACTGCCACGTAGTAATGAGTTTTCTTCTCGTCTATATTTTAACAAATGTTACAATTGTTCTAATAATTACATAACCAGCATTTACTTATTTATACCGCGTTCACATTACCACTGCCTAAAAAGCTGGCTTTTTAGGCAGTGGGCAGAATTTTGAAAATTTTAAAGTGGTGCGTTCAGACTGAGCTGAAAGCTCCGGCTTTTTTTTTTATTATTATTTATTTATTTTTATTTTTTAGAAGCCGGCAGCAGGGAAAAAAGACGGCTTTTTGGCTCAATCTGAACGCAAAAAGACGGCTATCGAAGAAGCCGGCAAAAACCCTTCTTTTTAGCCGGGTCTAAGACCCGGCTAGAGAGACCCGGGTGAAACCCGGCAATTTCATGAAAACCCCGGCTTTTAGGTGGTAATCTGAACGGGGTATTATTTCTTTATTTATTAACTAATTTCCCTTCATACTATTTAGTCATATGATATTTGTCAGCGCAGCACTTTTTTTGTTTATTGTCTAACTACTCCAAGGTTGAATCACCTGTAGTGCAGCTGCTCCATAGATTCTATCTATTTGTTTTATGTCTTTGGTGTTATTGTTTTATTTTTGTTCTGTTTTAACTATTCTTTCACCACTGCCTTTTATTTTAAACTGGTTGTTGAAACTAATTGTTTATTAGTCAGCCACAAGTTTTTGGTGCCACTAGGAATTTTTCTTTGTTTATTGTTGTTTAACATAAATTACTATGCCCACCAACCATGCATATCTTTTACACATGGCGAATGAGCCAGCCCCTGAGGACACTGAATTCCGCACTGAAATCGGGTGCGGAATTACCTGTATTGTGCAAGCACAGAATAAGTTTACAGGTGACATGCGCATACACACACACACATACACACACAAATACACACACATACACACACACACATACACACACAAATACACACACCCACACACACACAAATACACACACATACACACACACACATACACACACAAATACACCCACACCCACACACATACAAATACACAAACACACACACACATACACACATACACACACACACACACATACACCCACACACATACACACACAAATACACACACACATACACACACACCCACACACATACAAATACACAAACACACACACACACATACACACACATACA
>WWET01003346.1:145584-156262 GCA_011038615.1 Limnodynastes dumerilii | reverse complement strand
CGGAGCCTGGCTGGAAAAAACGGGCGTCCAAAGGCAGCCACAAATGGAAAGGATAATGGACCGTCACCACGCTGGAAAGGAGTTCAGGAACTGGTCTGGGTACTTGACATGTTTCGGGCGCTGCCCTTTCTCAAAAGTATTACCTGGGTTGTTACACCTGGAGCTACCAATCAGACAGACCATCTATTGGGGCAGTATGGCTGTGGGGAAGGGAGTGATAGGGTCAGGCTGTGGGGAAGGAAGGGTCAGGGTAAGGGTCATGGAAAAGGAGCGTTAGGGTAAGGATTAGGGAAAGGGTTGGGGTTAGATTTATACTTACCATTCAGAGCACTGTCTTTGAGGCAAAGCAATCGATTACTCAGACAGTTTAGAACTGGCCGGATAGATCGTCCCTTTCCAAATCGGGCCGCTCTCAGCGGAGATCCCATACCCATTACATTTAAACATTTATATACATTTTCAGGTCAGATGGACGATTTTTGTACATGATTATTGTATTCTTTATATCACTTTTAGTGCTCATTCCTGAGTAAGTTTTAGGGTTTTTTTTTTACCACTTTTTATATATTTATAATTTTTTTTTTTGCATAGGTTGCAGATAATTCCAGTCTAGAGAATCGGCAGCAGGTAATTCCGCGCAGTAATACCATCTCTCCATTTTTAATCCTTCTGAAAAGAGACAGTTTTGGAAACCAAAGTTTGCAGCTTTAACATAGTAATTATTTCCTGACCGGAAGTTACAAGAACACTTATAAATAGTTGGCAACAAATTGTGAGCCAATTGTGACTGTTGTTTGTTTATTGACTGCGGTGACGCACATTTACAGAATGCGAGCTCTTGAGTGGAACCTGTCGCTTCAACGTCTGGAAATGAATAGTAGTAAAGACAATTGTGGTTGTAATATAACAAGACGATGACACATGCCTCCCACAATCCGCCAACGCAACAATATCAACTCAACTAGGCGACAACCGTCAGATAAAAGACGTGAGTCAGCAATAATCATTTCAATTAACCTTAAGAAGAAAGAACTTACTGACACAAAACTGTCACATCTCTCAGTTCACAGATATCTGTCTTTTACTTCTCCTTTGCATCAATACTATTGAGTGTTTACTGCAGGTATTGTTTTCACAGGGCGGTTGTTATGCTAAAAAAAACGGATGTCGTTGGACCATGTTTCGAGATAAGAGAGAGTTAGATGCGGACCGATTCACACCTAACTCTCCTGTCTAGCCCTGAAACTGCCCCTCCCCCCATGATTTTAGGTGCCTGATTGCAATTAAGAGCGCGATAGGGCTACCTTATGTTTCCTTATGTAGTTTCTTTCTTACAAAGGAAAATACGCACAGAGAATGGCTCCTCCCACCCTCCACCGCTAATCTCCATCCTTCCCCCCACCCACTTCTTCTTAAAAGCCTCATTCTACGGAACCTACTATGTGCGGTCTTTAAAGACCACACATAGGGCTCTATTTACTTACCTTGTTCATTCTCTGTGAAGGAAGCTGCATCAGGCTGGCTTATCATCGCAGCGACCTGGCAGCTTCCTTCACATTATTTACTAATACTCACCCCTCCTCCGAGGTCCCGCAATGAGCTGCGAGTAGGTTCTGTGATCCTCCTCCGTGCGATCCCTGAATGAAGTACTGCACATGCGCAGTATATCTCAATCAGGACTTAGAAAAATTTCAGTGAGGACATGAGAAACACTGCACATGCGCAGGACATGAGAAACACTGCACATGCTCAGTGCTTCTGTTTAGGCACTTTGAAATTTTTCCAATTCCTGACATGAGAAACACTGCGGATGTGCAGTGTATTCATGCCAGGACCGGACAGCTGCAGCCCGGCGGGACGCCCGGACAGGTGAGTTTAATCTTTTTTTAATCTTTATTTATATTTTTAATGTTTTTTAATGTTTTTTACTGATTTTTATTTTAAGTTCAATTTTTTTAATGTTTTTTTTTACCCCCCTCCCCCACAGTATTTCTATGTATTCCGGTGGTCTCCCCATACATACCCCCCTTTTCCTCCCCCTAATAACAGCTATTAGAGGGAGGAAAAGAGGGGTATATGGGGACATCGCCGGAATACTTACCCCTAACGCCAGTCTGAGCTGGCGATAGTTTGACGTCGGGAGCGGAGTGTAAAACTCCGCTCCGACGTTTTGTAAATATGCTTAACTTCATTTGAAGTGAAAACTGGCCCTATCGCACTAAAATTACCTTTGTAAATAGGCCCCATAGTCAATCGATGTACCTAAGTGGCAGGTAGATTGCATAAATGACCTGCTATGCATGCCTAGTAGGTTCATTCTTAAAGGACTGCATTTAACAAGCCGGAGCTTCATAAGTGAATCCAGTCCAACTCTCCAATTCATTGCCTGCTGATGTTGGGCTATGGTTCAGTACTGAACATGCCCAGAACCTTGGGACACACATCGGAACGTTGGATGTAAGGATATTGTTTCTGTCTGTCTGGTGGGACTGACCACCATGTGTACTTTCTGTGAAAATCATGCAGTATGCTCTGGTTTAGCCTTTACATCCAATTGTCTTGTCCGTAAGCGACCGGGATAAGGTAGAGTTATGGACACGCAAACGTCCTTCAATCCAATATGAGAAGGGGATGGCCCTATCCCCTCATGTAGGGAACTTATGAGCAGCCGAATGTGTGTAACACCTCTGTGCGTTCACAATCTGCTATCATCCATTATCATCAATCAAAGATAAATGTTGTTACACTACATATTGCAGCTCAACATGTGGCCACAATGGAGCTAGAACGCATGGAACAGCTATGATTACATCAATAGTGCCTAAAATGTAGAGGGATATTGGACTTGTGTGTGTGGGCCATGGTGCTGTAGACACACTGCTGTTAGGTGTTGAACCTGTCCTAATTGGAAGTTCCTTGAGAGCCGTTAAGGGTTGCGTGATGCACAGGAACCTGGGTGTTGGTGTTTAGGGACCAGGGGGTAGATCCAGAACTACGTTTGCCGTACGTTTATTCGCGTAGCGTATTTTCGTGTGCGTACCTTCTATACACTCCCCTAGGCACACCCCTTGAACGTACGTATTTTGTCAAGATTCGCTATGGACGTATTTTGTTAAGATACGCTTTCCAAACCCTACCTTAACTTTTTCCAACGTAACCGCCGTAAGCCACACACGTACGTATGGGCTAGACGAATTTACTCAGCTAAGCACGCCCATACATGACCCTTTAAATACAACCCCCCGCCTACTTAACGTATTTTGGACTCACGTAAAATTGGCACGCCCACATGTAAGTATTTACGTGACACATATGTGAATGGCCCGCACGTTCACAATTAGGCTACGTTACTGAGTGTATTTTCTATGGTGCGCATGCGCGGTACTTACCAAAAGGCATTTTACGTCTCCACCACGCGTAAATTCGCTCACAAGCGTTGTTCTGGATCTGGGCCCAGATCCTTATTTATTAGTTGGGGATGTTTTACAAATACTGCATCCCTGACCGCATGCCACAGGCTTTCAACACGAATCTAGATCTTCAAGATCCATATTTTCATGCTAGAAGCCGGAAGCCGGTCTGGCGAGGAGGCAGGACTTAGCGACATACTTGATGCATGTCCACATGGGATTTGTTTAAATTGTACAGTAAGGGCTTGGTTAATCCCTTATATATGATCCCCATTTAGGCACTGGTCCCATCTGTGGCCGCTGCATAAATGTTAAGGTTGAGTCCTGCACACAGAAAGCCTTAAGTGCGAGAGTAGAGAAAGGATCCGCAGCATAACACTATTATATCTGTATCTGCTCCCAGGTTATGAGGTTTCTTCTTATACAATCTGCAAAACAAACAAGGTTAAAAGCTTGTTGAAGGAATTTGGTAACCTCGGTCTTCATGGAGCTCTGAAAACCTTAGAGACTGGAGGAAAGTCTTTTGCCAGGGAAAGCATTTCACAGAGCACATGCAGCACGAAAGAAGTCTTGGGGCCAGATTTACTAAGCTGCGGGTTTATAAAAGTGGAGATGTTGCCCATAGCAACCAATCAGATTCTAGCTGACATTCTCTAGTATGTAATAGGAAAGAGAGGGCTAGAATCTGATTGGTTGTTATGGTTAACATCTCCACTTTTACAAACACGCAGCTTAGTAAATCTGACTTTTGGAATATCAGCAGAGAAAGCTTTGACAGACTTGTTCCAAACAAAAGGGTTGAGATGGAAATTGTCTGTTTCTAAATGACGGGGTGTGAGTTAAGCAGCCAATTTGTCTTGAACATGACCTAACTAGAGGTTTCTTCAGCTGCTGGACGGTGATACGCAGAGATCTGGGTGGTGGTGTTTTGTTTGGGGGTTCCTTCTTGTACAATATGGGGACCATTTTCATATTCTTTGTAATTTGTAAAACCCCGACTATGTGACACCATATAGTGATTTTCTCATTAATGCTTGGAGTCCATTGGCCAGTGACTCATTAATAGTCCAGCACTGACTTCTGTTGTTTACCAGTACGTCAGCAGTGGAAGGGAGCAGACGCTATTACGCTCAAGAGCGCCCACAACATGTTTCTTACTATTGTTTGTAGGCTAGAATGATGCGCAATGATCGCAGGTAAGACGCTGAGATGCTGCTGTCACCTAAGTCTGTGAAATGAAGACGGTTTAGCATAATAGTAAGAATAATGCAAAAAATGTAAAACGTATAATATTCCGCCCACATAAAGGAGCTTCAACAACCTACAATCTGACAGGTAATTAAATGAGTCAGCAATAACATTCATAACTGCAGTAATGAAGAAAATATAAGCTAAAGTGCACTCTTTGACCTGAATTAAAGTGAAGTAAAGAATAAACTTCATATTGTTGATTCTGTGGATGAACTATAGAGTCTAGGATTTGTACTGTCCTCATTGCAAACTGGAAATCCTGGGCCCCATCCTCAGTGTAACATACATCCATTAGCGTTGCACATTTTTGCATATTTTTGTGCCGTAAATTCCCAGAACAGACCCAAATGTACTGTAACTACAGCTATTCAGACTAGAGCACAACACACAGCTGCAACTGCCTGCAAACCATAGGAGGAAGGAAGCGGAGGACCATCGTAGCCCATTTATAATAAGGACGCAAATGAGTCCAATTCAGCCCTGGACGTTAGCGAAAGCACAAACAAACGAGCACACAATTCTAGCCAGATCATTTGTACCTGGTTCTGGTCGCTGTAGCAACAGTAACCAATTCTGCAAAGCTGAAGCCGACACCATTATTGAGGTTATAACATTGTCGAAATCCATTGTCGAAAGTATAAAAAAACAAAAAACAAAAATGTCCTTACCTTGAGCTGGATCGTCTGAGCGGACATCTGATAGTGGGTCGCCGCTCGATTCTAAGGGTTGTCGCCTTTCTATTTCTTGCCTTCTGGAGATCTCTATTCATAGTGTGGGGGGTGGGACTGGATGATGCAAATTACATCATCAGGTCCCGCCCAATCCCTAGTAACACTAGGAATTACAGTACTGATAGGCAGGGGGTGGGGTTTGCGGACATGATTTGCATGAGCTCATTACCTCAAGCCCTTTGCGGGAGACTTGTCTGAATTCCGTGAGTCTCCCGGATACTCTGACAGTCAACAGCCCTGTCCTAAGTCCCGAGTAAGCAAAGGAGTAGACTCCCGATGGCAGGACCCAACCTTAATATTTATACAACAACACCAAGGCAAATGGGGTTTGTGCGTAAATTAGGATGTAAGGGCTTAACCATTCCTCTCCTCTACAACCATGCATGGCCCCCTGTCTCGTCCCGTGCTTGGAAAGGGTTCCAGCATTTTCAGAAGGATGCCTGTGCACTCTCCACTTTCCACTCACACGGATTGGAAAAAGATCATAAATGTAGAGTCCGGATCTGGTCCCTTATCCTCACACCTGTTCCCAGCCGCCTTCTCCTCGGAAGAGTGCTGATCAGTTAAACTTGTTGGCATATATGTGCCAGTAGCTTAACTCTCAGTGCTTGCACCGGCACACTCAATGGCACCAAGACCCATGATGATACAAGGGCCCACAGCCGTCATCACCGCACCGCTGAAGCTCCCCACCGGGTTACCTGGGAAATCATCAGGGCCAAAGCATATTTTTTGCACCTGTGCCCACAACTCACTAGTTCCACCTCTGGTCACACTCACACAATGCACCCATTTGTACCAGCTACGGGACGTGTGTAAGTCCAGGATGATGATGATGATGATGATGACAGCTGACACTTGAAAAAACACAACCAAAAAACCTTTCTTCCCTTATAAATGAACTGTGCTGATCTTCTGTATGTTGGTCTCTATAGGCCTGATTCGGTGGCTGCTTGTTATAGAGATGTTTAATGTATACTGTATGAGCGCAAGCAAAAACTAGTATGCATGACACAAAATCCAATGGAGAAAAGTGACATTTTTATGGTCATTTTATGTCTGTTAAATGACTTGTGTGACATGAACGTCTCTGTGGGTTTCCATCTCTCTGCCTTAATTAGCCGGATTTACACTAGAGTCGGCATATGCCATGATCGCTCAGCGCTTCCGGCGTAAAATATAGCAGAGTCTTTACGTATCCTTCTATCTTTTCATTTTAAAACATCCTGAACATCTGGAGCACCTCTAATGGAGCTTAGGAAATTGCCTGACATGGAATTGGTAGACATTAAAGTCACAAGCATCATGAACGTCATTAAAATTATTACTCTGCGGAGATCATTCCACTCATTCTGTGCTAAAATATTCTGCAGTGGAAACAAAACCCTCGTTATAGTGCGGATTATTCCACTGTACAATTCTATAAAGGAACAAAGAGATGTAATCACTGGATTTCTTGTCCAAGCAGCTAGCAATTTGTTTCCTAAAGTCTATGTTGTCTTGTGTCATTATTAGCTAATCCTCTGAAGGGTCATCTCCTGGATATACAGTTTCATTATATAAGGAGAGTGTTGTTTATTCTGAGTTCTTTTAAGTAGCAGTGAAATGGCTGATTTCTAAGGGAGCATTACGCCGTACAGCGCCAGGGCTCGATCGATGGAGTATTAAGCCGATCTAAAACCGTTATGCTGACTCAAGTTGTCTTAAGATAAAATCCTGATGGGGGTTTAGAAAAGCAGCTCCATGTAATTCAGCATTTGTAAAGAGGAGACGGAACAGTAATCCTGACACTGTCCTAGTTACTTAGCGAATGTTATAATGTTTGCTCTCCGCATTCTAAGATGCATCACATGGGGGCTTGTCCGGGAATTCAATGGGTTTAACTCTATCAGAACCTCTCCGGATTGTACACAACAGTTAAATGCAGCAAAAGGTTAAAAAGAAGGTTCCTGGGAGGCATAATGGAGACATATTTATGTTTATAACTGCAGGTTATTTGTAGCCAAAAGCTCCCAAGCATTAACCACATGACCTAGGATCTGGTTCAGATTAAAGGGGTAGATCCAGACCTACGTGCTTGTTACGTTAGATCGCATAGCGTATTTACACTATCGTAAGTACTATGCACTCCCCCGAGGCACTCCCTTTGGACGGACGGATTTTTGCTGATTTACGTCTACCAAACCCTACCTTAACTTTTCCAAGCGTAACCGCGCACATACGTAACGTCCTGACGGAGGTAACTGCTTAACCCAGCCCATACTGTACAATTTAAATGCCACCCTCCGCCTCCAGTGCGTAATTAGAGCGTAATTACGCTTCATGTCATGGCGTCATTTTGTCACGGCCCCTCGTACGTAGTTACTACATTGTTACGGCCGCTGAGAGTTACGTGTTGTAACATCTGCCTTGCTCATGCGCAGAACGTACAAACAGCCGAAATGACGCCAGCAGCTAGCGTAACTTCGCAGTCTTACATAGCTCTGGATCTGGCCCAAAGTGATTAAACCTCTGTTATGGTTTTGGTATCCAAAATCCCACTCAGTTTTAAGGTATGGACCCTCTATACGATCGTTGGATCAGAAATTCAGAGGTGTTACTGAAAGTTTGGACAGACGGCAACAGTTTAAAAAAAAAAGCAACCCCCAAATGTTTATACAGTCGCTTTTAGACCTAAAAGGTAACTATTCAAACGAGAAGCTTGTTATTGGCCACAGATCTTGTCCTGTATATCATACTACATAGTAACCATGTATTTGCAATTACTGATATTGACCTTGAAGGAATCCTCCAGCTCCATCCTTAAATGCTGCTGTCACTCTATTAACAGTTGTCACTTGTCTCTGATCTAAGTCCTTCACAGGTGGTGACAGACAATGATAGATAATCCTGGCGGTCATTACTATGGCAGAGGAGACCTCAGAGAGAGGGGACAATGCATATGACATCTGTGTAATGGGGGCGGCTGTGTACATGGTTACTGGTCACTGACAGAGGAGGAACGTTCTTTAATAAAATTAAAACAAGGAAATTGTGCTACAGATTTGCCAAAAATTCACCAGTGTTATAGACGGTTCAAGTGGAAGTGATATCAGGTAAGATGAAACAAATCCAGGGGGCCTCATTCTGCATCTATTAGTAAACCTACAGTCCCGTCCGGCTCCATCTTATTATAAATTACTAAAACGAAACTGCTCATCAAAGCATTAATTTAAAGCAACTATGATCAGATCCAGAGAGTGAAAATAAGAGGAAAACAGGTGGAAAATTCAACATGGTTTTACCCAGGTGCAAATTACCTCTTATTTAGTTCTTACTTTCTCACTCTGGATCTGGTCCTAATCCCTCCCTTAGTGACTTGTATAAATGACTCATTGAATTATGTATTTGACACTTCATGTTTTTTGATCTTCTATGTGTTTTTGTTGGATGGTGACCATTTTCGTGTGAGAATTCGTGATAACCAATCAGATGTCTTCCCAACCATCCAAACTTAAGAGGAATGACACCCCAACAGAGGGACTGCCTCTTAGTTGGTGTACACTATAGGCGTTTTTTTCTTAATACCTTTGGAACCAATCCTCCTTCTGAAAATTTCCATGTAAACACACAGATGTTTGACTGTTGTTACCCAGCGAAATCCCTCCAATAGACCTAATGGTGTGTTCTATCGCAGCGGATGAGTACACTGGCTGTGTCCTATCTTGAACTGCAACTTTTGCATCTCTGGATAGGACGTACAGAGAAGGTGAATGTGTTGGTAACATGTCCGTGGACGCGTAAAGCAGCTGTAAATTGTATTCGTGGAATATACATGTTCAAATGCATTATTTTTTATATTTTAACAGTCACACTAACTATTTATTAAAGTCTGAGCATCCTGTGCGCCAATACGCTGCTGTCAGGCATTTCAATATAAAGAAACTGTCACATATTTGTAAATTAAATTAGGATTAGGGTAAATTAGGATTAGGGTAAATTAGGATTAGGGTAAATTAAGGTTAGGGTAAATTAGGATTAGGGTAAATTAGGGTTAGGGTAAATTAGGGTTAGGGTAAATTAGGGTTAGGATAAATTAGGATTAGGGTAAATTAGGGTTAGGGTAAATTAGGGTTAGGGTAAATTAGGATCAGGCTGCAGCGATTGTGGTGGGTAAATTAGGGTTAAGTTATGCCAGGTATAAGGTTAGGGTTAGGGCTTAAGGGAAAAGGTTAGGGTTAGGCTGTGGAGAATGGATGGTTAGGGTTAGGCAGCGGAGCATGGATAGTTAGGATTAGGGCTGAAGAAGGGGAGGGTTAGTGTTAAGAAAGGGTTAAGGGTAGGGTTAGCTAAAACAGTTTGTTACGAAGAACGAGTGCCTCAACCAGTGCACGGGGTCTAACTAGGGCTGGTTTTCACTAGAGCCCCTGATGGTGGGGATAGGCTTGGCTGTAGGACACCTCTTAGGTTGCGGCCCCCAGGGGCGAAATATGGAGAAGAACAGAAGCAGGAAACAGAAGGCGGAAGGAAGCAGGAAAGAGAAGATGGGCGAACAAGGAAAGAGCTCACACACACACACACACACAAGCTAGAAAGGACTCTCGCTCACACACACACACACACACACACACACACACACACATACACACACACACACACATACACACACAGGAAACACCACAGGGGCGCCATGAAATCACAACCAGGAACAGGCTAGGAAGGGACAGAAGAAAAGAGGCAAGGGCTAACTGGAGCAGAGCACTCAGAGATGACAAGAAAATGCACAAGGCAGAGAACAAGAGCAGAGCTGGACACAGAAAACTGGATCTATAGCCAGCAGTGAGGAACAGCTTATAAGGGAACCTCTGGCTATTGATTGGCCAGCAGTCCAAAACAGGGATAATGATTGGCTGGAGTCCTGTCTGCAATCACAGCAGCCAGGAGGCCATAAAAGACAGAGGAGGAAGGTCACACCCCCCAATATTAGCAGCAGCTGCTGGGAACAGACATGTGCAGACCATGCCTGATGCAATGGTCTGCAGGGATTCCCACAGAGGCCCTGGGACAGGACAGCACATAAGGTAAGAACTTCCATGTCGCCGCGATTAGAGTGTCCGCATGTAACACACTTACCTTTTGTCGGATGAATCTTTGCGACCTCAGGAGTCGTATCACCGCTGGCAGTCTCCATTCAGCTACCATATAATGGTCTTTCACAATAAAGGCCACCATTATGGAAAACCACATCCGCCTTGCGTCTACTTTATTTGCCGCTCGCTCCCGTTCTGCATGTGCTGTTTCCTGCTG
>WWET01003346.1:83171-115604 GCA_011038615.1 Limnodynastes dumerilii | reverse complement strand
CATGCGCAGTACTTACCAAAAGGCAATTTTACGTCTCCGCCACGCTCAAGCGTTGTTCTGGATCTGGGCCAATGTTCATAAATGCTAACAGGACAAAGCAAAAAAGAAAGGGATAAATTAGATAATTAGTCAGCTAAGGAAATCCTATGAAGACAATTAAATGGCCCAGTAAATCATTATTTGCGTTTAGATGCGTACCTGTGAATGAAGAGAAAATCTAAGATACCAAATAGCCGTGTGATTCACATTAACGAGACGCAGGCGTTCATAAATATAAGCGCGGATGACATCCATCTGTTGGTGACACTACTGTGACTAGGGGTCGGGGTTAGATTTAGGGGTGTAGTCTTACTGATTTCGTCTATGCGTATATTTGCGTACGTCAGCTAATACGCACGGACTTTATCAGGTCCATAATTTGCATCATCAAGCCCCGCCCTCTTCCCAGTAACACAATGAATAGTAGTATTGATGGATAGGAGCATCATTAAGCCCCACCCACATACCGCCATCAGCTTAATAACTGCGAGATCTTCCAGGGGAAGGAACTAGAATAGAAATCAGTGGTTTGAATTGTTGTTAATACAACGGATCCGAATTTAGGTGTTCTGGGTCGAACCAAGTCATTCTACGGTTTCCACCACCAAATTCGGATCTGTAATCGATGCAAAACACCATTTTCACAAAAATTTGGGATCTTTCGAGCTTTGGACAGTATTCTACTTCCTGACAGGAAGTATCACAACAACTACAACTTTATTGAGCCTGGGATAAGTGATATCAGAGGTGCAACTTTAGTGGGTGCTAGGGGTGCAGTTGCTATGGGGCAACCATCCCCCCGGCACTCACCTTTAATCCCCCCTATTAGCAGCTCCCCTGCAGCCTTGCTGAATAAATAGTCTTTCCATGCCACCGCTGGAGCTACACAAGGTAAGAAAGATCACAGCTACACTGTCAGTGACTCAGTGGCCCACCCAAAAATTAATATAAAAAAAAAACACACAAAAAAACCCACACTAACTCAAAAAGGAGGGGGGTTGGCTTTGCAGGTGCAGAGAAAGGGGCGTGACTTTGCTGACAGAGTGAAAAGGGTGTGGCTTCACAGGTACAGTGAAAGGGTCGTAGCTTCACAGGTGCAGAGAAAGGGGCGTGGCTTCATGAGTATGCCGACCAGACAGACATAGAAGAGGAATTGCACTACACAGCAGTTACCATAAAAAGTTAGCAAGTTTCCGCAAATGTTTTACATGCAGTGACAGTGTGAGGGGTCCATATATCCATCAGTGTCACATACAGACAGAGATTCCCCTAGTCATGCAAATAGGTGCACATTTGTCTCTTTTTGCCTCTACTTTCCTGTATGAATGACTCTTAGCACTAGTATCAGTGGCTGGTGGTACAGTGTGTGGAGATACTATGGGGTTACTATAGAACCTCTGCACACTGGATCAACAATGTTGTTGGAGTTATACTCATACCTTATCTAAGCAGACACTATTCTTCCACTCATACAAGTGCTAAGAGCCATTAACACTTAGTCTGCAAAAAAGTGCTAGGAATATACTGGTTAATTGCAGCCTCTATATTCCTCACCCTGCAGCAAGTCCTGGTCACACTTTTTCCTCCTTATTTATACAATTGTGTAAAACATTTTACAAACTATAGAATTTATGTATATATTTACTGTGGAAGGGACCATAGACATTGTCCTTTCATATGTTATATAACAATAGCACAAATGTCACAGGGTTGAGAGTGGGATACTAGACAATATATGGTAACATGTATTATGAATAAAGAAGAGAAACCATACAGAGAGAAAAAAGGTCTTAGTAACCAGCACTACTTCCAATCAGAATCAGTAATCAGTAATAACACTAGGATTGGTTCGCTGTCAGTGTGAAAATCAAGTAGTGAGCACACGGTGGTGAGGTCCCCGGTGTACTGCACAATTCGTCCTGACGCGCGTTTCGCTGATGTGCTTTGTCAAAGGCGATGTCAGGTGTAGGAAGGGATCCTCTATTTAGGTTATGGAGAGCCAATCATCTCACCTACCTTAATGCTATGGAAAGTTAAGGTAGGGTTTGGCAAGCGGAAAATGGCCAAAGTACGTACGAGCAAGGGCAGTGCCTAGGGGAGTGCATAGAAAATACACTACGCTAACAAACGTAACATGAACGTAGGTCTGGATCTACCCCATTGGTAGAATAAGATATGCGTTATTGACATTCTGCTTTGCGTGAGAGTCTTTACAAAGGTTTCCTGTGTCCTTAGTATGCAATGGCTGACATTGAAGGCGTGCAGCACGAGAGGTCGCTAGAGTTACTTGATCAAGGGCATCTGCTGAGGTTTGGTTAAGGGAATTAGAGACTGCAGACAGAAGTTATTGCACTGATTGTGAAAGTTGGTTAATATTCAAGGTATTAAGATATCAGCAGGTGCGAAGGTTCAGTTGCACAGCACAGGAGTAGAGCTGGTGGGGGGGAGTTTGCAGGTGATAAGGTGATGGTCTGAGAGAGGGTGAGGAGAGTTTTGCCGCTTTTAGATTGCAAGTTTTTCAACCCGGGTTATTACCGGGGCATTTCAGTGAAAAAAAATAAAAAACCCAGGTAGGTCCCTAAAAAACTCCAGGGCAGACCCAGGAAATTCTGGATCCTGGGTCTGCCCTGACATTGTGAAGAGGCTGCGTGTGGCTTTTGGGGAGGGACTTGTTTACTGTTGCATGGCAACAGTAAACAAATCCCTCCAATTAGGTGCATTAGGTGAGACCCGGGTTGAAAAATTGCACCTTTTACATTGCTGCTTTCTAGGGTCCGACACGGAAAAAACCCTTCTTTTTTCCTGTGTCTAAGTCTTAGTGTCTTAGACCCGGAACCAGGATCTCAGAACCTTTCACATCAGCACCAAAACCCGGGTTTTAGTGGCAATCTGAAAGGTGTTTTATTAAGATTAGAGACTGAGCATAGTTTAGAGTTTAATACAAGATCAATGCAATTACCATCACTGGGGCAGATCCAGTGGTTGTTACGTCTCATGGCGTAGCGTATTTTCTAGGCACTCCTTTCGCTTGGATGTGCTTTGGACATTTTACGCTTCCCAAACCCCACCTTAACTTTCCATAACGTAACTACTGATGTACGCAATGGCTTCACGTACGTAAGTGCCTTAGCCCGCCCATACTGCACAATTTAAATGCCTCACCCTGCCTCCAAAGCGTAATTACGGGTGTCACATGGATGTCACGCCCCTTCGTTCATACTTACGCTGATGATACGAGGCTGGTACGTACGTTCAGAGTTACGTGGCTTCCTTCTTAATTACGGATATTTTACCATTGGTGGCTTGCACTTTAAAAGGAGGTGCCGAAGCAAACTGCAATTATACCTTGACAAAGCGCCAGCGAAACGCGCATCGGTTCTCGGGTCCAGTGCTCAGCGAACAGACGGCTCTCCAGCACCTGCCTGGACTAGGGTTTTTCTCCAATACTGACATCTTCTAAGGACCGCCTGTTTATTGATGCGATCATCAGGGACAGGAAGCCGCTCTACGGAGTGAAGATCCACCGTGAAGTGGCCTTTTCTTTTCATTTCGTTTCAGTTTCAGGTTACGGCTTGGTCTGTGATCGCTTGTAATTGCAGAATAATTATTTTCATGCCGGTGACCATTTAAAATTGCAGTTGATTTGATATTGTTTGATTTGTTGATGAACTTGTTAACAAGATGCACTGGGAAGGGGGATAGATCATAACCACATGCAGAGATAAGGGGCTGATGATTCGGACATCATGGACTCTAAAGTATTTGAAAGTAAGTGAAGGGACGTTGGATATAATTGTGAATACTTTGGGGAAAAAAGTTTTCCAACCATACCTACCTGTCCAACCCCACCCCCCACTTCACTGTCTAACCCCACCTCCCTTTCTTTCTGCACCTCCCTGTCTTACTCCAACTCCCTGTCTAACTCCGTCTCTCTGTCTTTCTCCACCTCCCTTTCTTACTCCACCTCCCTGTCTAACTCCACCTCTCTGTCTTTCTCCACCACCCTGTCTTTCTCCACCTCCCTTTCTTACTCCACCTCCCTGTCTTACTGCACCTCTCTGTCTTACTCCACCTCCCTGTGTTACTCCACCTCCCTGTTTTACTCCACCTCCCTGTATTACTCCACTTTTTTGTCTTTCTCCACCTCCCTGTCTTACTCCACCTCCCTGTCTTACTCCATATCCCTGTCTTACTCCACCTCCCTGTCTTACTCCACCTCCCTGTCTTACCCTACATCCCTGTCTTACTCCACCTCCCTGTCTTACTCCACCTCTGTATTTCTCCAACTCCCTGTCTTACTCCACCTCCCTGTATTAATCCACCTCCCTGTCTGACTCCACCTTCCTGTCTTACTCCACCTCCCTGTATTACTCCACCTCCCTCTCTTACTCCACCTCCTTTTCTTACTCCACTTTTCTGTCTTTCTCCACCTCCCTGTCTTACTCCACCTCCCTGTCTTACTCCAACTCCCTGTCTTACTCCATCTCCCTGTATTACTCCACCTCCCTGTCTGACTCCACCTCCTTGTCTTATGCCACTTCCCTGTATTACTCCACCTCCCTGTATTACTCCACCTCCTTTTCTTACTCCACATCCCTATTTTGGAGAGATTGTTGGTGGAAACTACTTATTATATTTTAGAAATGCCTCAATGATTGATACTTTAGTAAATACAATTTATATGAGTTGCAGAGGAGGGGTTTGTATATTATTACATGAAGATTTGACCCCATTTTATTTATTTCTTAGAATCACCACCTCATAATGGGCCGTATCCAGTCCTGCATTAACTTAGTTACTCCTGGGCTAAACCATGTTGAATTCAGGCGGAGTCAAGTTAATTGTATTCTTTGCATGCAGGGATATATCTTTAAATTGCTTACTGCTCACAGATACTGACCAGGTTTACTATTACACGGTTATTTAGACTTGGGATAGGAAACATCACCTCTGAACTCTAATACTGTTTGCAGCAAATATGATTACTGTTTGCAGCAGATGAAATATGACTCCCCTGAAATAAACATGGTTTAGCCCAGGTGTAACTAAGTTCATGCACTTAACAAAGTCTGGATCCAGCCCAATGACCTGAGTCTAATTAGGAAAGGAGCTGTGAACAAAATTGGCTTGCTGGTCTTAGATACAGTTCTAACAGAATAGAATGGATACATTAAAGGACTTTTATTAAGCACTACATTGATTTTTTTTTTCTAAAATAACTTGTAAACAAAAGAATATTATTCACAAACAGTGTAAATATCAATGGCTCCCTTGATAAGGTTTTAATTATTTGAGCAATAATGCATGTGAATTCCATTAAGTGAATCTCACTGTGGAATGTGTTGGACTGAGACCACAAATAAACAGTCTATGATCTTTCATGATCCACTGACTCTTGGGAGATGCTGCCACAAACTCAGGCATTTCATTCAATTAAACATTTCAGATTTTATCTTAAATGTTCTGCTCAAATTTAATTCTTGATCCCCTCAGCTAAGTAAACGACTAAGAAATTCTGACGCTCGTTTTGGTATGGTGACACTTTGAGGTGTGTGTATTGAGGGACTAGTTCATTGGTGTTTGCCTTACAGAAGATTGTCATCGTAAATATTGCCATCAAAATGCAAATACATTTTGCACATGTGTTTTGCTCTTTATTACATATATGTTTATGGGGTTTAAGTTGTTTTTGTATTGAATAAAATGCATCTAAGATGCCCTGGAATCCATAATATATATGTTATATGTTGTTTTAAAACTGTAAAGCATTACATAATCTGCTGGCACTATATATAAACCTTTTAATAAATGAATAAATAATGTTATAGACTTTTCCATTATGTTATATTTGGTTGTGCTGTTTTAATCAGGGGAACCCAAGTCTTTGTCACATCCATCCAAGATAAAATAAGTGTTGAAAGTTTCTTTAAACATGCATTAGACGTATTGATTTATTTGACTTGGTTAAACTTTTCACTCCTTTTATTTCAGCTGTGTGCTCTAACAATAAAGCTTTTAGCACCATCCACAACTTTGCTTGGGTGTACATTGCCGCTCCGAGGATCTGCCTTTCAGCAGATCGCTATGCGGCACTGAAGCAGCGAATGACGTCAGTTTTAAGCGGTTTCCAAAGAGACGGCGTCATTCCCGTGACTGATGTCTCTTTGAAGAGTGCAACGGCGACAGGTAAGTTTTCAAGATACTAACCCTAAACATCACCTAACCTTAACCCTCCCCTAACCTTAACATTCTCCTCTCCGCAGCCTAAGCTTAACTCTCCACTAACCCTATCCATCCTCATCTTGCAGCCTAACCTTAACACTTCTTTAAGTCACACCATTTTCATCCTGCAGCCTCACCTTACCTCTCCCCTCTCCGCAGCTTAAACCTAACACATTCCCTCTTCAAAGCCTAACTAAATAACTAAATAAGAACATTTGACATTGTACCTGTTCCAATCTAGAAATATTCTTAATTGTAAAGCTTTTAGCATTGAAATACAGCCGTGATTTACGTTCCATTGTGTACGTATGTGTGTGGTGGAAGGGTGGGGGTAAGAAGGATGAAATCCCTTGTCCTCTCTTACAGTGAATGTACAATGAATTAGGAATATTTTAGTTTCTCATCAAATTTTGATAATATAATGACAATACTTCATATACACTTATTTTTATTCAGATACAGCAGTTGTATGCATTAGGTTTGCAGATACCTTTGCTAGTAATTGGTTGGTCACTCCTGGCTTTGATAACGTGTTTACTTGGTGCAGCGGCTCTCATTGTGTTTCTTAGCTAATGCTTTGAGTCTATCATCATGATGCCAAAGCTGAATAAAATCCTGATTCATTGTCCCACCGCTGTATACTCTTTATATGAGCTGCTCTCCTGTCCATTGATTGCTAATATATTCTCCTGGAAATATGATTTCACCTCTACTAGATTGCAAATGTTTACCGGTACAGCGTGTGCCAGAGAAGTCATGTTAACAAAATGGGAATCCATCCACAGTTGACTGTCTGGCTGTTGGAAGATCATATATACAGGTGTAATTGGTAAAAATGCTGAGCAATGCTATTGGATCCCTGAATCTCTTGCTCATGGATCTGATAACATTAAAGACAAGAGTCTGGATCCAACGCATTGTTGTCTACCCTTAAGTCACGTGACCTAATAACTCCTAGATCCCTTTCCTCCTCAGCAGTTTCAGCTGATGATGGACGTTGTCTCTTGATGTGTAGATGTATATCTTCCACCAGGGCCTCCACCAGGAATAAGGGGACCCAAGACACGGTCCAAGGTGCTCCACCCCCATATGTGACATCATCCATGATGTCATATGGACGGAGATCTGTAAACCCACAATTATGATTCACAGCGGACTGATGACCAAGGAAGTCTTTCCTTATGTATTGGCCCTCTGATATACTGATACCTGAATACCGCTGATTCTTGCTGCTGGAAAAATAAGGTGAGTATTGAAGTTTTTTTTTGTTTTGTTTTTGTTGATAATATTATTGTTATTGTTATGCCTATCAATAATACTATTATTGTTTGGTTATATTTAATCATTTAAGTATTTAATCCATCTTATATACATCTATCTGTGCTTTAGTTTGCGCGGCTAGCGCTCGTCACTTGATTTGAGTCTTGAAGGGCCCTCTCTCTCTCTCTGGGCCTTGGACAAAAATCCCACCAGACCCCCCCATTGGCGGGCCAGTCTACAACAACTGTATTACACGTGTAGCGAGAAAGTTGCCCAAAGAAAAGCAGCTCCCGCTATGCTAATGTTCATTGTTTCACATTCAGAATTTGTGTCCAGGCTTGTTAATAATATCATGAAATGGAGACCATGATCTGGGTAAATTTACTTGGCTTATCAAGAACCCGACATCTAATAGTGTTAAACGGACCATAGGGGAATGCAATAGATTTTCCAGATTGTTTTGGGATAATGCCTTTTATCTTTCAAAACCGGCTTTATCAACATGTCCGCAAAAATGGATCTGATGGTTTGATATAAAGCGCGTAAATAGAGAATGAAACATATATCAATCGCTGCCAACAACACAACAATATAGAAGCTCTGCCCGCTGAAAGATTGAGAGAACGGCGGCATTTGATGAACGGTCATTCACCGGCTCCCTCCCTCACCCAGGTATTCCTGCATTATTCATACTCTGAGTTTAAAGCTATGAGTCATTATAGTAACCACAGCAACAGATTTTAGAAAGAACTTGATTATGGAGTTGGATGTGTAACATATTTCTAGCTGGAACACTTGTAACATAAAAAATCAATTTCAGTCCTCTAAATAATAAGCAGGCTGTCAAATAAGACAATAACGCAAAGCCTAGTGTAAGGATCGCAAAAATATTTAAATTCTCCGCATGGTGACGATATTTATGAGAAGAGCTTCTATTGAACCAAAACAAAATAATATATTTATTTTCCCAATAACAGCTTTCATAAAAACGAAGCCTCTTCTGGAGATATTTTACGGCATTCACCCAACGTAATAATAATATACTGAAAGGAGCAGAAATTATAACCGCCGCTCTATCAGCCTGTGAATGCTTAATGGAGCAGATCAACTGGTTTTTTGCCACAAGTTAGAAAAATAAAATGTTTTAGTGGCTTGAACCAGTCGCTTGGAAAATAACTTGCGCTTGTTATTTATTTTTATTTTATTTTTTTATGATTAACCTTTCCACTGAATATTGGAAAAAAAAGCAAAACAGCTCAAATACCTCAACTATAAACAAGCGACTTTTAAAAGTTCAACTACTTTTGGTTAAAGCAGCGATCCCATTAAAGTCTTTAGACCGCGCTTACGCAATCTACTTACAGAAAGGGTACGTAGATAGCGTAAATTAGCGACTATGCATGCGTTGTAGCTCAATTCTTAAAACAACGTGCGTAAGACGAAAACGACGTAAATCCAGACCAATAACAATGGAACAGGTACAGATTTCCTACAAGAAAACAACTTACAATCACTGCTTTTCTAGGACAGATCTGTATTTCCAAGTGCGTAAATCTTAAGGTGGAGGTCACCTGGAAGAAATCCTTATGGATCGGCATCGGATTGGTATTTCAGCGGCAAAAGAAGTCTAAATCCGCTCCAGTATTATGTATTTCATTCACATTAGTCCCTGCCCCATTGAAGCTTACAGGCCAAATTCCCTAACACCCACAGACTATCGTTACTTTTTAATTCAGTGGCCAATTGACCCATCAGCATGTTTCTGGCATTGTGGGAGAAAATCAGAGATGAAACAGCAGACACGTGGAGAACATACAAATATAATAATAATAATAATAATAATAATAATAATAATAGTAATAATAATATATTAAAAGACATGGCTTCCACGGTTTTCCAAAGACTGCAATGGCGACGGGTAAGTTTTCCTGGATCTGATTCCGAGTTTGAAAATAAGAGAGGAAAGTTACTCCTTGGCTAAACCATGTTGATTTTAGGAGGACTCAAGGTAATTGTATTCTTTGCATGCAGGGAGATATTTATTGAATTGCTTATTGCACACAGATACTGACCAGCTTTACTATCACACTGTTATATAGACTTGTGCTTGGAAACATCACCTCTCAACTTTAATACTGTTTGCAATAGATAAAATATGACTCCCCTGCAATCAACATGGTTTAGCCCAGGAGTAACTTTCCTCTCTTATTTTCATACTCTGAATCAGGGCCCTTATCCCTAACCATCCCAATCCCGCACTCTAACCATCCCCATTCCGCTCTCTAACCATTCCCTTAGCCTAACCTTCTGCACAGCCTAACTTTAATCCTCAGCTAAACCTAACCATGACCTTCCCCTCTCACGAACCTTACCCTAACTCTACACTAAATTTAACCATTGTCACCCCGCAGCCTAATCTTAACCCTAACCCTAGCCATCCTCACCCACAGCCTAACCTTAACCAGAATGGTGCCTTGTTGAAATAAGACCAGTCGACATGGTACCAGTTCCAGAATGCAAATTGCCAACAACATTTAAGTTGCCTCCATCTGTTTCCTCTCCGACAGGTCTGTGTTTGTATCAAACTGTCTACTACTGCCTATTGTATTGTTGTATGACTAAAGGATTACACATGGGACCAATGGGAGTGAGGGGTTGGAGGAAAAGAGAGTTGAAGGGGACAAAGAGGCAATGAGGGTTAAATGATTGCGAGAGGATGAGCGACTTGACAACAGTCTACTTGGTAAGAACAAAGGCAGAAATGTAGGGGGAAAGGATGTCTTTGAAGGGAAGTGGAGCTCTGCAGTGTGAGAGCATTGTTTGAGGAACCACCTGGTCTGTGAGTGCCACAGTTAGGGAGTGTGGAGGAGACACTGAAGGAGCGATGAAGTCGAAAGACAGTTGAGAATGTGCTGTTATAGAGAGGGGTGGCTTGGTTGGGACATGACAAAGTGGTGAGGGGTGGAAATAAGGGCGTAAGGGTAGGAATGTCATTGTTGATGTTCTTCCAGGAGAGGAGGTGTTTGGGTTGGCGGAGAGGGGAAAGAGGAGAAGGAGAAAAAGATTACGCGATGGTCATAGTAGGGAATGCACAGATGGTGAAGCCAGTAATAGTGCAGTGGCGATCAAGAAAGTGGCCCTGAGTATGGGTGGCGGAGGTCATCTGTTGTGTCAGGCCAAAGGACATAGAGATATAGAGAAGTTTAGAGGTGTTGGGGTGGAAGGGGTTGTCACAGGGATGCCGAAGTGACCCAGGATGATGGAGAGGTGGTCAGAGGACGTTATCGCCCATCTTGTGATAATGATGAGATAGGACTCAATCCAGACTTCAGCAAAGTGAATATTTTCTGATTGTCCTGCGCTTATACACATTCCGACATATTCCAACAGTGGCAATCACAAGTGGGAGGGGCTTAGCATTATAATATACAGGAAGAGGGCTGCGACTCATCCATCCCCAAGACCCTTCAGCCAACGCGTTTCTAGTACCAGTTGCAGAATATGAAACTGCTGTAACTTACCAAGGTCCATCTGTAGAGACCGACACTCCGTGACCTTGGGGAAATATTTCCACATATCCATACTATAAATACACTATATTATAATATATCTGATTCATACATAAACAGATTGATACCGTATGGAAACACAATTAGTTCCTCACTAAAATTTCAGAAAAACAAGCTTCTCTTTCAGATGCCCATGAATAAATTTACATCCCAATCGCCAAAGTTGATGGTAACAGCAATGCTCTGAACTTGCAGATAGAAATCTTTATTAATCAGAAAATAATTAGAAGGGAGCACGGATTCCATTAGATGTAAAATTGATTGCATTTGCTAATTTGTCAGGGCAAGCTGCAGTCTGAAAAAAAGACATCAACGATTAAGCCTGAGCACATACTCATAATGGTATACATTTTCTGCAATTTGATGCTGTATAAATATTCATTTTTTTTTTGTATTTTACTCAAATTTGACAACTTTTATATTTGCCCATTTTAATAATATTAAAATATTCTCTGGTCTAAAAGGTACACTTGAAGAAATATCTTTATCTAAAAATGGATCACACTCTTGACATTGTTTTAAGCCTAACACCACCATAACTTCCTAATAAACCACTACCCAGCTAATCCCCTCACTGTTCCCAGAAAGTGACGAAACAGACAATCATTGCAGCACAATAATGAAAAATTTATTATAACATCAAAGAATCTTGTTCTTTTTATTTGGCTGAGAAAGCACAAGAACTGGCCTGAAATCAGATAATAACACATTACAGAACTAGATCCAGAGTGTGAGAATAAGAAGAACAGGTGGAAAGTTATAAAACCAAAATGCCAAAACCATGATGAATTGCAGGGGAGGCAAACTACATCTGTTGGCAACAGTATTAGAGTTGAGAGGTGATGTTTCCCAAGTCTAAATAAAGTTGGTCAGTATCTACATGCAATAATCAAAAGCAATGTATTCTTCCTAAAAATAAAATAAATAAAAGAAGGACCTAGCGCTAAAAACAAAGCTGCAGGGGGGTCCCAAACTAAGGAGATTCTACCTACCCCTAAAAAACAGGTAGTGATAAAAAAAAAAGCGTGTATGGGACCTCCTAGCGCTCTAACTATAATAAAACCACATGCAGAATGATAACAATAATACAAACACCCTATTCAGGGTATAATTCATTAAAAGTCCCATATAGATGCTAGTGCAGGCAGCTATCTGGCTTTAAATGATGAGCTAAATAAAATCTTTCTTCTTGATGTCTTCCTCCTCAATCCCTCAGGAATATAAAAAGAGGAGAGAAGAGCATAGTGAAGAATGTTCACATAAATGTATTAACACAAATAAAACATAGGTACCAATTAAAAATCTTTTTAAAAGGTAAAATACAAAACAGGTGCATACATAAAAACAAACCCCAACCCCCCCCCCCGCCCCCACGTACCAGAAGTCCAGATAAATAGATGGTATGGTGGACGTAGAGATGAGAGGTGATAAATAACAGTGTGATAGTAAAGCCGGTCAATATCTGTGTAATAATATAATAATAATATAATAGTATTAGAGATGAGAGGTGATAAATAACAGTGTGATAGTAAAGCCGGTCAATATCTGTGTAATAATATAATAATAATATAATAGTATTAGAGATGAGAGGTGATAAATAACAGTGTGATAGTAAAGCCGGTCAATATCTGTGTAATAATATAATAATAATATAATAGTATTAGAGATGAGAGGTGATAAATAACAGTGTGATAGTAAAG
This sequence comes from Limnodynastes dumerilii, assembly GCA_011038615.1. NCBI lineage: Eukaryota > Metazoa > Chordata > Amphibia > Anura > Limnodynastidae > Limnodynastes > Limnodynastes dumerilii. Next base: position 102,814 of record WWET01003346.1, on the reverse strand, counting down.
CCGGTCAATATCTGTGTAATAATATAATAATAATATAATAGTATTAGAGATGAGAGGTGATAAATAACAGTGTGATAGTAAAGCCGGTCAATATCTGTGTAATAATATAATAATAATATAATAGTATTAGAGATGAGAGGTGATAAATAACAGTGTGATAGTAAAGCCGGTCAATATCTGTGTAATAATATAATAATAATATAATAGTATTAGAGATGAGAGGTGATAAATAACAGTGTGATAGTAAAGCCGGTCAATATCTGTGTAATAATATAATAATAATATAATAGTATTAGAGATGAGAGGTGATAAATAACAGTGTGATAGTAAAGCCGGTCAATATCTGTGTAATAATATAATAATAATATAATAGTATTAGAGATGAGAGGTGATAAATAACAGTGTGATAGTAAAGCCGGTCAATATCTGTGTAATAATATAATAATAATATAATAGTATTAGAGATGAGAGGTGATAAATAACAGTGTGATAGTAAAGCCGGTCAATATCTGTGTAATAATATAATAATAATATAATAGTATTAGAGATGAGAGGTGATAAATAACAGTGTGATAGTAAAGCCGGTCAATATCTGTGTAATAATATAATAATAATATAATAGTATTAGAGATGAGAGGTGATAAATAACAGTGTGATAGTAAAGCCGGTCAATATCTGTGTAATAATATAATAATAATATAATAGTATTAGAGATGAGAGGTGATAAATAACAGTGTGATAGTAAAGCCGGTCAATATCTGTGTAATAATATAATAATAATATAATAGTATTAGAGATGAGAGGTGATAAATAACAGTGTGATAGTAAAGCCGGTCAATATCTGTGTAATAATATAATAATAATATAATAGTATTAGAGATGAGAGGTGATAAATAACAGTGTGATAGTAAAGCCGGTCAATATCTGTGTAATAATATAATAATAATATAATAGTATTAGAGATGAGAGGTGATAAATAACAGTGTGATAGTAAAGCCGGTCAATATCTGTGTAATAATATAATAATAATATAATAGTATTAGAGATGAGAGGTGATAAATAACAGTGTGATAGTAAAGCCGGTCAATATCTGTGTAATAATATAATAATAATATAATAGTATTAGAGATGAGAGGTGATAAATAACAGTGTGATAGTAAAGCCGGTCAATATCTGTGTAATAATATAATAATAATATAATAGTATTAGAGATGAGAGGTGATAAATAACAGTGTGATAGTAAAGCCGGTCAATATCTGTGTAATAATATAATAATAATATAATAGTATTAGAGATGAGAGGTGATAAATAACAGTGTGATAGTAAAGCCGGTCAATATCTGTGTAATAATATAATAATAATATAATAGTATTAGAGATGAGAGGTGATAAATAACAGTGTGATAGTAAAGCCGGTCAATATCTGTGTAATAATATAATAATAATATAATAGTATTAGAGATGAGAGGTGATAAATAACAGTGTGATAGTAAAGCCGGTCAATATCTGTGTAATAATATAATAATAATATAATAGTATTAGAGATGAGAGGTGATAAATAACAGTGTGATAGTAAAGCCGGTCAATATCTGTGTAATAATATAATAATAATATAATAGTATTAGAGATGAGAGGTGATAAATAACAGTGTGATAGTAAAGCCGGTCAATATCTGTGTAATAATATAATAATAATATAATAGTATTAGAGATGAGAGGTGATAAATAACAGTGTGATAGTAAAGCCGGTCAATATCTGTGTAATAATATAATAATAATATAATAGTATTAGAGATGAGAGGTGATAAATAACAGTGTGATAGTAAAGCCGGTCAATATCTGTGTAATAATATAATAATAATATAATAGTATTAGAGATGAGAGGTGATAAATAACAGTGTGATAGTAAAGCCGGTCAATATCTGTGTAATAATATAATAATAATATAATAGTATTAGAGATGAGAGGTGATAAATAACAGTGTGATAGTAAAGCCGGTCAATATCTGTGTAATAATATAATAATAATATAATAGTATTAGAGATGAGAGGTGATAAATAACAGTGTGATAGTAAAGCCGGTCAATATCTGTGTAATAATATAATAATAATATAATAGTATTAGAGATGAGAGGTGATAAATAACAGTGTGATAGTAAAGCCGGTCAATATCTGTGTAATAATATAATAATAATATAATAGTATTAGAGATGAGAGGTGATAAATAACAGTGTGATAGTAAAGCCGGTCAATATCTGTGTGCAGTAAGCAATTTAAAGATATATCCCTGCATAAAAAGAATACAATTAACTTATCTCCCCCTGAAATCAACATGGTTTTGCCCAGCTGTAGTACAATTAACTTATCTCCCCCTGAAATCAACATGGTTTTGCCCAGCTGTAGCCTTCATCTCTTCATTTCAAGCTCTCTACAGTGTTTTTTAAGAAATAAAATAATAATAGCAAATAAAATTTACATTTGCAGTTTAAAACCTTTTTACTCTGAAATATCTTGTTTCTTACCACTTTTAAGAATTATTTAAGAGCTCTTTCATAGAACACGGAGACAGATTTTGGATTATAAGCAAATAAAAGATGGATAAAGAAACAAATTACAGAAGAACGCCCAGAAGGTGGAATTGAACCACTCTGTTACTAGACAGCTACAGGTTTGAAGCCTGCATCCCAGACCACTGAGACTCATCTGAGCAGTCATGGGATTTGTTACATTGTTATTTGAAGGTCTTCAGGGTAATCTCTTTCAGGTTATGGCGATGGATATTTTATTTCCATTATTTGGAATAATGTCAGATAGTCCAGATACATTTAGATGACCAATAAATCCTATATTAAGACCTATCATCTCTATTTGTAAAAGGAGAATTAGAAGCCTTCAAGAGCTTTTATTTACATGCAGGCCTTTTGCAATGCATTCTGGGTAATAAATGTGTATACCCCACAATACATTTGTGCTTTATTGTCAAATATACCTCATTGTGCTAAATAGCAACATTTTTCTCTAAGGAACAAATCCCAAATACACAAGAGATTCCTTTGCAAACTCTGATCCTTTTGGACACTGATTGAGCCTTTTAAGGGATCTGTCATCACACCGTATGGATTACTGGTGCATAAATCCCAACATTTACAAATCTGAAAGCGGGACAAAATAAGCCCCGCCCCACATGAGCAAAACCCCAGCCCTTCTGTCCAAACCGCACACATATATCGAAATTTCCCACAAAGTTCCAGCCACTTTCTCCTAAACTCCTGCATTCTGTCACTTCTGTAGCAGAAGAGAACTCAGAGGCACTATATCATCTGTGATTATCTAGTTGTGTGCACTTTCTTTACCACACATTCCTGAGACTTGCACTGTGACCCTTTACCATAGTTGCCGACTCCCGGTATCCCAGAAGAGCTGGCAAATCTCCCACAAGGGACTTGAGGCTCCATGAAACCACGCCCTCAAGACCTGCCCCCCTGCCTGGAAAATGCAAATTGCGTCATTAAGCCCCATCCCTATGAAACCCTGAAAGGGGTCATTGATAGTCAAGAGGTGGGGCTTAATGACATGTTTTGCATAAATTGCACCATTAAGCCCTGCCCCCTGCATGCATCCATTGCTTCTCTCCAGGATCTCCCGGAGGGAAGCTTTTAGAAGTCCTGCCCTTTACTCTCAGAGAACCAGTAGTTAATAAAAAAGAGTGTAACATCTGCTGTAAACATGCTTGCAGATTCTCTGTACCTCCACACTATGGGCTTAATACCACATCCTACTATATGGTCCCTGTTATATTCTAGTTATGATAGGAATATAATGATGTATATATAAGACATTACAGTCCCCTTCTCTGCTCCAACATACTGACACAATTCACCCTCATCACACAGCGACACCAATCTTCAGCTCTTCTGCACATTGGCTGCCTTTCCCATCCATCAGATAAATGCCCCTCCCAGTTTATTCACTCAGTAAAGAAGAGGATGATCCATTACAGACAGGGCCGCCACCAGGGCGGGACAGCCAGGATTATTGTCTGGGGCCTGGAGCTGTTGGGGGCCCACCAAGTAGCGGGCCAATGTGCAGGTAAGAACTTCCCTGCGCACCAGTCCGCTGTTAACATACCCTCCAACCTGATCCATTCCATTAGATACAAAACACTCTGCTCCTCAGTTTTCAACTGTCTGTTACTATGGTAACCACCTTTTGTTGAAGAGACAAATAGTTTTTTAGATATCAGTTAAGTCATTTACACCAGGTGAGTGACAGTTGGAGGCTCCGGAGCGGATTCAATTGTACCTAATGGAAGGGGTCATGTTGGAGGATATGTGTTAAAGAAGGTCTACGGTGCCCCACCCCTATGTGACATCACCGATGTTGTCACATGTGGCGGGGCCACACGGCTGTGTCCTCGGCCCCGCATTTTCTGATTACAGACATGGCACAGGATGGATCGACAGTGAACCAGCTACTTACTAGTCATAATAATAACAAAAAACCCTACTGCTGCTCCACCTATCAGGACAAATTTTAAGGTGGACGAGGTCACCCAAAATAGGGGCGGTCCCGCTGGCATGGGGACAGTTTAGAGGTTTGCTGGTGGGTAATTCTGGTATATTTAGGTGGGTTTGATTATGAGAAATACCCCCCAGAGCTCCCCGCTGATGGGCAGAAATGTTAATGTTTTATAAGATTGTATAAATAGTGTTGCTGGATGAGAGGCTGCCGCTCAGTATTAGCGAGGTGCAAATGCTTTGTGTTTCTCTGGTACTCATCGCCTGCTGAAGCCAATAACAAGTAATCAGTACTGCACTATTCAGGAAAGCAATGCTTTCTGTATCTAACTCTTATTCACTTTGATCAGATCTCCGTTACTTATGCGTCACGCAGGTGATTCCCAGTGGACCGGGCGACATGTTTCAGACCTGTAACTGGGTAGAGTCAATACCTGCTGTATACGTTCCCTTCATATTCTGATGTGATTCCAGCTTAGGGGTCACTTAGGGGCAGATCCAGAACTATGGACATGCGCTGTGCGTAAATACGATCAGCGTAAATACAATGCTCTTCCCCGGACACTCCACTCGGTCGACCCTAATTTCACCACCTTATGCTTGCTGAACCCTACCTTAAATTTTCCTGTCGTAAGTACGCCCGGTCGTAATTACGCGATGTTCGTAAAAGCCTAAGCCCGCCCATACTGTACGATTTAAATGCATCCCCGCCTACATTCCGTAACTGCAGCGTAATTATGGCTTTTGTAATATAGGCACGCTCTTTTGTCCATATATACGCCACTGTTACGGACAACCGATTTTTAACTACGGCCGACACTGAGTTATAACTGTTTAAATTAGTAGATAATAAATATCTTTCCATTATCATTACCTAGAATTCCAACAGTTTTGCATTTAAACAAGAAAATGTTAAATAAAAATCTAAACATGCTCCCTCCTAAGCTTAACTGGATGAACATTGAAGCCTTGAAGTTGTCTCACACACACACACACGCACACACACACACAAACACATACACACAAACACGCACACACACAAACAAACACATACACACACGTGCATGTACACACGTGCATGCACACACACACTCACACATACATACATACACACAAATACGCACACACGCACTCACACACATACATACATACACACACACACACACACACACTCACACATACATGCATATATACATATATACACACACACACACACACACTCACACATACATACATACATACATACATACATACATATATACATACATACATACACACACACACACATACACACATACACACACACATACATACATACATACATACATACATATATACATACATACACACACACACACACATACACACACACACTCACACATACATACATACATACATACATACATACATACATACATACATACATACATACACACACATACACACAGACAGACACACATACACATACACACACACACACATCCTTGTGCCCTGTTAAACCTTTCCCAAAAACATGGAAAAGTCTGCCATACATGATGGAAAATGGTCTGCATGGTGTGCTAACCTGCTAAGGAAAACTGAAATCTGAATGGTGCTTTAGAAATCATTAAAACTTTTTTTTACTTAGCATTTAGCAGCTGCTGGCTTCTTGCAGAGATCAGGCAATTGAGCTGACATCATCCATTCAATGTCCTATATAGAGAGTGTATAACTTATCCTGTGAATGGAATGGGTGGCATCAGCTCCATTGTCTGGTCTCTGCAGGAAGCTGCTAAATGCTAAGTAGACAAAGTTTTAATGATTTAGTAATGGGCTAAAATCTTGTTTCCTGCAAAGTCACAAAAGAAGCATCATGGAAAGAAAAGCTGTACCTGAGCCCAACTGTGCACCTACCTATCTGCCTACCTACCTACCTATCTACCTACCTACCTACCTACCTATCTACCTACCTACCTACCTACATATCCACCTACCTACCTACCTACAGCTCTTGATTGATACACAAGCCCAGCAGTTTGCATATAGAAAAATAATAAACAAGTACAGTGCAGATGTTTTCATCCTCCGCCATCCAAACACAAGTGCAGGTACTACACAGTATAGTAGAAATTGTGATTATTTTTTATTCAAACAAGTCATTAGCAATGCAAATGTAGTGATTGCATAGTCATAAATTAAACTCACTTCAAATTAAATTCAATTAAGAACCAACACGTAGCACAATGCAAGTAATACATTTCCACACCTTTAATGAAGCGTTCAGAATGTTAAACACGGATTGCGTGCAGAGACATACCCCCTGAGAGGGGTTCAGGCCCGTTTGGTACGCACTTTTCTGTGTATATATTCGGAGCACAAAACCCAACCCATTTTATTATGTTATTAGATGAAATGGTTTCACATAAAGACCGCGCTTACGCAACCTACGTACAGAAATGTTACATAGATAGCATAAATAAGCTACGACGCATGCCTAGCCGCTCAATTCTTATAACAACGTACGTAAGAAGAGAACTACAGAACTGTGACTCTGGATCTCACTGGCATTCACTGAACAACGAACATAACAACGACAATAACATAACAACGAACATAACAACGACAATAACATAACAACAAACATAACAATGACAATAACATAACAACGAACATAACAATGACAATAACATAACAACGAACATAACAATAACATAACAACAAACATAACAATGACAATAACATAACAACAAACATAACAATGACAATAACATAACAATGACAGTAACACAACAATGACAATAACATAACAATGACAATAACATAACAGCAAACATAACAACGAACATAACAATGACAGTAACATAACAATGACAATAACATAACAATGACAATAACATAACAATGACAGTTGTAGGGTTCAGTACTTATAAGAATGTTCTTTAAGTAGTTGTGAAAAGTTAATGCTGTTTACTCTGCACTTTATATGGAATAAGAAGTACACTTCTAACGTGTAATTGTCTTATTGTTTAAACGAATTATTAGGCTTTTGCACAATTTCTCCCTGAGGTTATAGAGTAATTGAATGCTAAGCTGCTAAAAGTCTAAACTTTCCAGTCATTACACTTGTTTCCATTAAATAGGAAGATGTATTATCTCAGGAATTAACTAAAGCTTCTTAGGTAGATGATGCATTGAAAAATAATATTTTACCATTATCCTGAAATAAATAGCAGAAAAACAGAAGCACAATGAAGGGTTTAGGGGAAATTCTTAAATAGGTGACGTTTATTTGGCTACGTGTAAAAGAAGGGGCTCACGTATAGGTCTACTCAGAATAAACAGCTCTATTTACTAAAGCTTTAAAAAGTTCATTTGCAATTTACAACAGCTGCACCGCCATGGAAATCACCAGTTTCCTCACCAGCCCGTTGTTTTCAACCTGGGCTGGCTATTTACTAACCCTCAGAGCGGAGTTTTATACTCTGCTCTGAGAGTTAAAATAACGCCATCTCAGACTGGCGTTCAGACTTCTCTTCCAGCAATCTCCCCATATAACCCCCTTTTTTTCCCCCTAATAGCTGTTATAAGGGGGAGAAAAAGGGGTATATGTATGGGTAGACCACTGGAATATACATAAATACTGTTGTCTTTAAAAAAATTTAAATACATAAAAACAATAAAAAAAAAACAACAGAAATAAAAGAAAACAAAATAATGGCTTTAAATACTTACCGGACCGAAGAAGCGTCTGCCCACAGGTGCCGGTTCCGACATGGAGAGCCTGCACATGCGCAGTGCTTCTCATGCTGTGCCAGCAGAGAGTCACTGAGCATGTGCAGACCTTCCAGACACACGAAGAAAGCCCGCGATTAGCTTTAAATACTTACCGGACCGAAGACGCGTCTGCCCGCAGGTGCCGGTTCCGACATGGAGAGCCTGCCCGTGCACAGTGCTTCTCATGCTGGGACTTCATTTTTTTACAAAGTCCAGGCAGAGAGCCACTGAGCATGTGCAGACCTTCCAGACACACGAAGAAAGCCCGCAATGACAGAAGAAAGCTCAGATGTCATCGCGGGACAGCCAGCAGAGAGTCACTGAGCATGTGCAGACCTTCCAGACACAGGAACCCACCTCTAGGGGCTCTAGCGAACACTCGGTCCGAAATCAGGTGGTGCTTCTTGGGGACTTACTCGTCTCTTCTTCCTTGCAGTCACTCTGGTTCTTTGTCGGGTAATTCCGGAGTACTGTTTCACTTCCATTACCAAACTACGGTCACCCCGGTCCACGGTACTGGTAAACCCGGGGTACCGTAACAGCAACAAGAAGAAGATGACCCCTGTTATCTCCGTATTTCTGCTCTCTTTCTCCTTCCTGTAGTAAATGCGCTATATAAAAACCTGTTAATAAATAATAAATTATGAACGTCTCCGGAGACTAATGAAAGTCAGAGTAACCAGGACTGCGGTCACATTGCTGGGAGAATACAGGTTTTTTTGGTGATGTCTTACCATAATCAAATATCTAACACATATTCCTAAAACTATCTTTATATTGCTAACGCTCATTTATATAGCACCAGAAATTGTGCGCAGCGATTACTTTAGTCAGCAGCTAATTAACCTACCAGTATGCTTTCGGCAGGTGGAAAGACACAGGAGCTCCCGGACGAAACCCACGCAAACACAGGGAGAACATACAAACCCCCCACAGATAAGGCCTAGTCCAGGAATCAAACTCACAATTTCAGTGCTGTGAGACACAATGCTACTCACTGAGCCACCATGCTGCCCGGGTCTTTTATAAATAAATGGTTAATGAATGAATCAGACCTCTTCAAGATTAGATATTCACATATTAATCCATAACGTTGCATTATGCTATTTACATGGTACAATATAATTTCTAAACTCTACGCTATATAATTACAGGTCAGACGGTGTCCTTGGTGTTTCTTGCGTTTACCTAATGAATTTATTATTTATTTCCAATTGTCTATGAATGTGTAATTACGCTCTGATTGCTTTGGTGTGATTGGAGTGAAATAATTGAAAAAGTTTTTTTCACCTTAACTCACACTTGAATACAGAGATGACAATTTATTATTCATTGTAGCATTGAGTTGATCTCACTAGACTGGCATGTCTCGCATGAAAATAAATATTGATTAAGTTAAACTAATAAAGAACAAGTAATAGGGTAAAAAATCAAGTTGTTTTCTTATGGACTTTTTCAATTTAATGTAAGTATTTTACTGTGTATTATTCTCTTTTATTATGATTTGAACAAAGGAATTTCTTTGAATAACGCACTCCTGTGCTGCTGAGGATTCCGTCCTTCCGCTATATTACTACAAGTTTGTGGCTCACAACTTGCTTATTCTCTTTGTTAATATGATAACCTTTATACCTCTAGTATTTGTGATTTAAGATGTCGGGACAGAAGGGCACTGCTATCATCACACTAAAGAAATTCCGCAAAAAACACAGCATTTCTGACACTGTTTACTTGCCATTCTATGTAACATAATCATAAGTGCCTGATACGCACAGACTGATATAATTAGTGCATATGTGATTGGCTTACTGCAAATTATTACTATCAGCATATTTTAGCATATGCTCTAGAACAGTAGTTAGTTAACGTGTTCAATCTTTTTGGTGTATAAATGAGCCACATTCACTTTAACAAGTACGTCTGTTTAAAATGGTAAAAAGGCCTTTATTAAAGTTATAATCACTGATCGTCTATCTAAAATTATGACAAATAAAATGTCAGTTTTCTCCCAGCCAATTCCAAACTGACTCTTAAATCAATTGCTTCAGCCTCGTTGAGGATAAAAAATCGATCATCCCATGGACGATGATTCAGTGGCAAGTGGTAAGTATTTATCTAACCCTAAACCTCCCCTTCCATTACCCTAAACCCTAAGCCTCTTCTCCTCGCAGCCTGACCCTAATTCTCCCCTACCTGCAGCCAGACTTTGAGACTTCCTTTCCCACAGCCTGACCCTAAGACTCCCCTCCCCATAGCCTGATCCTAAGACTCCCTTCCCTGCAGCCTAACCTCATGACTGACTATTCCGTAGCCTAAGACTCCCATACCTGCAGCCTGACCCTAAGACTCCCTTCCCTGCAGCCTAAGACTCCCGTACCTGCAGCCTAACCCTAAGACTTCCTTCCCCTAAGACTCCCCTGTAATACTCATGTGTCCAGTCCAGTGCGGCGGTTGTGTTTCGGCGGTTTCTGATTAATGAATGGGTAAGTATCCATTAATTAGTAAAAGTTTCTAATTAATAGAATTTTCGAAATAGAGACAGCCAAAAAGAAGCTTTCATGTGTCTATTTTTCTATATTGGAATTTTTGAGCCGGCAAATGCATCCCCTCACCTCCTCTCCCCTGTCAACACTGGTGTAAAAACTTCTTCAATGTTTTACAACATTCAGTTTCCTTCTTATTACTATAAGAAATGTCCAAAACAAATTAAAATGCAGAACAGTCTTCCTCAGGACATTTCAAACTGAGAAAAACATCCGTCTTCCTGGGCAGGAGATAACACTTCTTCCTAAATCCTATTGACATTGAAGAGGTGGCATCCCCAAACCTGTATCTGATCCAGCCATTTCTGAATGCGTCTGCAGGTCTGGCCACTCAAGGTAGATAAATATGGTTTTACACACTTGTCATTCTGGGAGTGATGTGTCTGTAGCTCTCCAGTCACTCAGCTGGTAGAGATTTAGTACTTTACAAATTGTTCCTCTAATTTGTCTTAGGACATCAAGAATGGCCCTTATCACTGACAGAAAAAGCATTAGTGGGTGATTAGGCTTAAATGTTCATTAAACCTAAAATATAAGTTGACTTATGAAAACCTGATACCATCTGCAATTCTATATGTAAAATGAATGTATCAGAGCTACTGAGATTTAAAACAAATAATGTAGAAAACGTTTTCTTTTCTTGTTGTGGTAAGATTTCATATATTTGATATAAAGTAGTATTGTGGTAAAGTAAATGACCCTTTATTGCCTTGAGCTGGTACTGTATGTGTCCTTAATAAATGTATCTACTTCTAGCTGAAAGAAAATGTTTATGTGTGCATCAAAACTTTCACTAAGGATTTATGGGTGGGTGTGTGTGTGTGTGTGTGTGCCTGGTCCCAAATGGCAGACTTCTTGTAGAGCCTGTGGAAGACACAGAATACACAAATCTTTGGGGAAAAAAGGGAAAGGAGGTGGGGGCAGGTGGGGTACAAGTGCCTTTAAAATGCTTGTTATGAAACTATAGCTTTGTTTATTTCTTGGGATCTCAATATGATTAAGGAAATGTACCTCAGCCTCTTGCTGAGACCAGCACAGAAAGTGTTCTTTGAGTAACGCAAACTCTTTCTGCATTTTAACCGTTTTAATTCATAAGAGACTGTTTGCAACATCTTGTATGTCATTTGTTACGTCTTTTTGTAGTATAAACGTTGTGACTTTCTTTTCATTTTAAATATCAATGAATACGTTGATGTCTCTGTTGTATTTTGTATTTACTTTTCAGATTATCTTTTTAAATGCTAGATAGTTGTAACAGAAATGGTTTCGAGTTTATGACAGGGTTTTCGACTTTTCATAGCTTTCCTCCGGGAGATCCCTACAATGGGGTGTGGCTTAATGATGGGATTTATGCAAATTGCACCAGAAGCCACGCCCCCTGACTATTAATACCTCTTTTTCTTAGTTTTACTAGGGATGGGGGCGGGACGTAATGATGCAAATTGCATTACAAGGTCCCACCCTGCCCCTAGTAACAATAGGAATACTACTGTTGCCGGGCAGGGTTGCAGGTCTCCTGTCTCTGCGGGAGATTTGCAGGCTTTTCCAAGATACCGAATTTCGGGAGTCTCCCGGTTGTTCTGGGACAGTCGGCAACCCTGGTTTAGGATAATACTAATAAAGTACAATGTGGAAGATTGGTTTAAAGGAGGAATTGAAGGCTTCCTGAGTAATGACTACTGTCTGAATAAACCTTGGTGAAATCGTCTTTAATGAATTACAAACTTTGTATGTTTATATTGAAAAAAAATCGGGACCGCGATTTTAACACCCGCGATTCCAAATCACACTAAAATCGTGTGATTTGGAGCTTAATGAATCCACTTTGGTGATTTTTTAGCTCCAAATCACGCGATTTTGTCAAAATCAAGCTTAATGAATGAGGCTCTAGGTCTTATCTGTGTGGAGTGTGTATGTTCTCCCTGTGTCTGTGTGGGTTTCCTCCAGGTGCCCCGGTTTCCTCACATATTCCAAACACATGCTGGTAGGTTAATTGGCTGCTGAATAAATTAACCCTAATGTGTATGTGTTAGGGACCTTAGTATGTAGCTCCAATGGGACTGATGTGAATGTGAAATATTCTCTGTTAAGCTCTATGTAATCTGATAGCATTATATAAAAACCTGTCAATAAATAAATATGAGAGCTGAGATGTGTGTATCCCACATATTTATTATCTTTCTGTTTTTTACATATCGAAACACAATTTATACTTTCTACATAATCAAGGGTGTCATTTTATTGTAACAAAATAGTATATTGATGCCAAAACTTCTAAGAAGAATTTGTACCAGTGGCTGAATCTGACTGAACCATCGGCCGCACATAAATGTATTCGACACTTCAATATTTATTGATTGTTTTGTGTGTCTGTGACTGCAACACAAATACTAGGAGCTATTATCCCTATGTACAGATATGTCTTCTGGGAATTACAAAGTAGCAGATTACCAGTCATTACTGTTTACATCGCTTTGCTTTGTCAAAAGCTTTTTCATAAAAGTTCCACGTTATTAATACTGATGCTGTGCAAATAAGAGACACATGGATTGAAATTAATGATTTATTCATGTTGTGTATATTAAAATTGTATTTCAAAAAATGATTGATGTGAGAAGTTTATGTGGAAATGAACTGTCTGGAGTTTGTTTGTAATACTTCATTATTGGATGTGTGTCACGGAATAACCGGGATGGGTATCTGTTCTAGGTTCCCTGGGGTGTGTAGAGTGGTCAGGTCTGTAGCAGAAGATGGGTTGTTTCAGGTAGACTTCTCATGAGCTAGATTAGAACCAGCAGAGGGCAGGACTGAGGCAACTGAGACACGGAGCAATAGCAGGCTGGACTGGACTGAGACAACTGAGACATGGAGCAATGGCAGGCTGGACTGGACTGAGACACGAAGCAATAGAAGGCTGAACTAGACTGAGGCAACTGAGACACGGAGCAATTGCAGGCTGGACTGGACTGAGACAACTGAGACACTGAGCAATAGCAGGCTTGATTGGACTGAGAAACAGAGCAATAGCAGACTAGACTTGACTGAGACAACTGAGACAAGGAGCAATAGCAGGCTGGACTGGACTGAGACAACTGAGACACAGAACAATAGCAGGCTGAACTAGACTGAGGCAACTGAGACACGGAACAATTGCAGGCTGAACTGAGACACTGAGCAATAGCAGGCTTGACTGGACTGAGACACGGAGCAATAGCAGACTGGACTGGAATGAGACAACTGAGACACGGAGCAGTAGCAGGCTGGACTGGACTGAGACAACTGAGACATGGAGCAATAGCAGGATGGACTGGACTGAGACACGGAACAATAGCAGACTGGACTGGACTGAGACAACTGAGAAACGGAGCAATAGCAGACTGGACTGGACTGAGACAACTGAGACACGGAGCAATGGCAGGCTGGACTGTACTGAGACACGGAGCAATAGCAGGCTGAACTAGACTGAGGCAACTGAGACACGGAGCAATTGCAGGCTGGACTGGACTGAGACAGTCTGCCCAATTGTTTATTTAAAACTATACTGACTCTGGTCCCTATTTATCCTTAATTTAGTTTGAGATTTAGGACCTCCTTATATTTATCCCAAGAATGTTTAAATTGTTCTACTGTATTGGCCTCAACCACCTCAGATGGGAGAATATTCCACTTATCTATCACCCTTTCAGTGAAGTAATTTTTCTGCACATTTCCTTTGAATCTACCACCCAGTTTATATTCATGCCCTTGTGTTCTATTACACCTCTTCCTTCGAAAAATGCCACCCTCCTCTAGCCATTCACAACCCTTGATGTATGTGAAAGCTGCTATCATGCCCCCCCTCTCCCTTCTCTGCTCCAAGCTATACATGATTAGTTCCTCTAGCCTTTCTTGGTATGTTTTGTGACAAAGGCCATGGACCATTTTAGTTGCTCTTCTTTGCACAGTCTCTAATGTATTTATGTCCTATTCTGGAGATATGGCCTAGAACTGAACACAGTATTCTAGGTGAGGTCGCACTAAAGATCTATAAAGGGGCATCACTACTTCTCTGCTTCTGCTACTAATTCCTCTCCCTATGCAACCAAGCATCTGACTTGCCTAGTTCATTGCTTTGTTACATTGCTTGGCTACCTTTAAGTCACATTAAATAATTGACTTCTAGATCCCTTTCCTCCTCAGTAGCTTCTATTGGAGTGCCATTAATGATATACTGAGCTTTTGGGTTGCCCCAAGTGCATGATTTTGCCATTTTTGGCATTAAACTGCAGTTGCCACACTCTTGACCATTCCTACAGTCAACCTAGATCATCCCTCATTTTCTGTACCCTTTCCTGGCGTGTCTACCCTGTTACATAACTTTGTGTCAAACGACTGAGACAACTGGACTGAGACAACTGAGACTCAGAGCAATAGCAGGCTGGACTGGACTGAGACAACTGAGACACGGAGTAATAGCAGACTGGACTGGACTGAGGCACGGAGCAACAGCAGACTGGACAGGACTGAGACACGGAGCAATAGCAGGCTGGACAGGATTGAGACACGGAGCAATAGCAGGCTGGACAGGACTGAGACAACTGAGACACGGAGCAATAGCAGGCTGGACTGATGCACAGAGCAATAGCAGGCTGGACTGCATTGAGGCACGGAGCAATAGCAGGCTGGACTGGACTGAGACACAGAGCAAATAAGGAATAGGAAATAAGTTAAAGTTGTATTCTTTATGTTCTAAAGCAATGGAAATATTTATTTTATTTAACTGTACTCTAAGAAAACAAACAAAAAACCCAACAACAACCGCACAATACCCCAGCAGCACTTCCGTTCTGTTTAATATATTTTCTTGAACAACACTCAAGCTGTGGGGTAGTTAATAAGCTATTACCCTATTACTGCAGAGCGTGGACGCCAGGGTTGCACTCTGATCTGAATGGGATGTCCCTGCACGCTCTTCAGTTCTGATCATGCGCAGCAGCAAATCACGCAGAGAAAAGTAACGCCAGTTGGCGCACAGTCAAATCTGGATAGGGGCCAATGTCTTTATAAGTAGCATATTGTAGTTATTGCTGGTAAATATATAGCCAAGCCCTTGTATATGAGACATAGTTCAGGGTTGGAAGCACACAGTGAAAAATATATGTTAAGTACAAGATTCTTCTACTCTTACTAGCACTTGCAGTAACAAATCCTTATCATAGGACAAGGCAAAGAAATCACGTCTTGCGGTTTGATAAGTCCAAGGTTAGATTGTAGATCATCTTGGTTTTGACACTTTTGTTTTCAAGTATCCCGTTCTTGTGTTTTTTTGGCAAAAGCTTATTTATTCCAGTAAAACAAAAGTGAACTATTCAACTTCCGCATTTTTCATTCAGTTATATAACATTTATTCAATGAAGTAACTTTCACATGACAAAGATCACTATCTTGTTTTACAGTTTGGCCCAGATACAGCATTGCCTGCTATGATGCTTCTTTTGAGACATGGTGGGGAAGTTAGATTGTAGCCCATTAGGAAATCATCCATACTTTGTTTACTTACCATTTAGCAGCTTCTGGCTTCCTGCATAGATCAGACAATGGAACTGACATCATCCATTCAATTCGCAGAATAAGTCATGCACTCTCTCTGTAGGACGTTGAGTGGGGGAGATGTCAGGTCCATTGTCAGAAGGTGGGCCAGCAGGTGGGCCCAGATATTTATCTATCTTTGGGAAAGGTTTAACTGGGCACAACTGTAAATAGTTACAATTTTAGTTACGTTTTCAATTATTAAAAAAATACAGACAGAAATAAAATAAAAAAAATTGAATAAAAAAATATTCATGCTTCACCTGAAATCCAGAGCCAGCAGCACAAAGGTCAAGCGACATTTCAATATCTTTAGAAATACATTGCAAAGTCATGGTGTAATGGTGTCAACTTCTGGTTGTGTTTAAGAGACATGACCTGTAATGGGTGCAGATAATTACCTGCAAACTGCGCACATTTCTGCCAAGCTGGGGCCTGGATTGGGTATTTTTGTGGGAACACACCCTTACTGTAAATGGGGTACATGACTCCACCTATTACCACATGGACATGTGCAGTGTGGATGTATCACATCTAGATAGTTATTAAAAGACAAATAAAATGTTACCCATTACAGAATACATTATTTTTGCATATCACTCTGCCGGAGTTGTTTTTTTTTTTTTTTTTAAATTATCCAATAAATCAAAAGTCCCTTACCCCTGATAATATCCACAACACTAGACATATAATAGAATTACTGTAGGAACAAGTTAATGATATCCCACTTACAGTTATCCTCATTATGAAGTTCCTGAATTTTTGCATTTATATCATTGTGAACACTCTTCTGGGATTACCCACCTAGAGGACGACTTCCAGGCTGAGGAAGAAGAGAAAGATAATGCTCAGGAACGTCAGGCTGTTTTAGCATCCTATTAATCACCTGCTCAAAGACAATTGCTTCCAGCAAGAAGCTATGCAAGCCATGATGGCATTGATAAACTAGCCCACCCTGATTACAACAGGCTTTAATGAAAAGACAAGAATTAATATCAGGAAACAAAGGTCAACTTTAAAGAAAGTGTCATTGTGTTACACAGTAAAAATTCACTTTCAGTATAAATAACTTCATTATGGATGTACTGTGTTCTGCAGTACAGCTATGGGCCTGCGTCCAACTGAGGTCTGCAAAGTTACTGCAAACATTGCAAAGTCTTGGAACAGAATTTCATGGCAGTGAAGGAGAGTGTGCATCATCCCTGCGAGGGAGAGAAGGGTCTCATCCACAATCTCCACTGCGCACTATGGAACGTTCAGCAGACGTTTGCAAGATAAATATACAAAATGAGTCTGTTGGTAATGGCCAATATGCGCAATAGAAGTGCTCTCAATCTGTGTGTATATCTGCATAACCCGGAATGCACAGGCTGCTGAGGAACCGTGAACCGGATCTAGAATTGCGCAATGTTGGCATTTTCTGCACTCTGCGTGGGGAAAACATTAGCTTTTTGGCACTTTGCCTGTGTTACCTGAAGGTTTGCGGCACTGATCTGTATCGTCATGATCCAGGCTTCCAATGCTGAAGCATTTTCAATGGTGAGACCAGTCCGCCATACATACAACGTGCATATGTTAATCGTACAGTAAGGACTTGGTTAAGTCCTTACATACGATCCTTCATTACACAAACGTCCAATTTAACGTGAGGCTGTTATGTAACACTGGGATATTCCTCCTTGGACTCGGCTATACCCAGCTCTGAAGAGCGTTTTGGAGGTAGGACACTGATATTATCCTGACTGGTCTCTATTAGCTTGAAAAAGACTGATTCATTCGATGGAAATGCGTCGGTCGTTGAGTGGTGAAAGCGTTCCTTTACCTCCGTTGACCTATCTTCCCTATTTTTCCTCTCCCTCTCCTGGTGTTGCAAGTTGAAGGGCCCTTTATAATTTGCCATCAAGTGTTGAGGAGTTGTTACATCTTTGGGGATAAGGGTTAAGGTTTGGGGCTAGGAGAGAGGATTCCCTCCTCCCTCCTTATAGGAGCGAAGAATTTTTTTGAAACAATAATTGGACACCATGTTTTATAAGAAAGTTTTTTATTGATATAAATAAATAAGTTTTATATTTGACTGTTGGAAAAGTGGGGAGTGTTGATTTGGTAATTGGAAAACACACCTAAGGAAAAGGAAAAGAAAACGTCACTATTGTACAAGAGGATCTCTGTGTGAGAATAAAACGTCATGATACTTACCCTGAGACCTTGGTGATCTGCACCTGCGGAATTCTGATTTATTTTTGAATGTCTGGTGGAGGAGTTTGGAGCGGAGAGTCCGGTGAGGCAAATCTGGAAAAAGAAAGACTTAAAGGTCAGTCCACAACGGGGCTTTGGAGACAAATCTAAGGAAGAGGAAAAGGAAATGTTATCTAAGTAACGGTACAAGAGAATTTCCATTTTTGGTGGAGGAGTTTGAAGCGGACGTTTCGAGAAGAGAGACGTGGAAAGGAAAAGACCAGTGAATAAAGCTGATATACAAGGGATAATCTATGTGATTATAGCATTGAAATATACTTACCTTGAGTCGTCTGTTCTGCACCAGAGATCTTTTCATTTTTTGAGGTGCTGTCGGAGGAGTTTGGAGTCAAAGACAGACGGAAGTGACCTGAAAGAAAAAGAGAGATACCTTTAAGAGCAAATACCCAAGAGAAGATCGATGTGAGTATAGCAACATTTGATCTGCACCATAGGTTTTCTCTGTTTTTGGGAAAGGAGAAAGAAAAAGGTGTCAAGATACAGAAAATAAGGAAGAATGGTAATAAAGAGAGACAATATACAAAAAGGACGTGTTTTGAAGAGTAAAGTGGAGAGAAAGAAGTGAAACCAATACCTTCTAAAGAAAAGGGGATCTCTGGACTTCAGAAGAACTGATTATGGTGGACTGTGTAGGAAGTAAAAAAAAGTTTGTGACTTTGAACATTTATTTGGTGAGCGCACCGACACGAGACATTATCTATATACTGATATTATCCTGACTGGTCTCTATTAGCGGGAGCTATATTGAAGGTTACAGAAGCTGGTTTTAAGGATCCCCTTCCACATATTGGGCTGGATCCAGACTTAAGTAAGTGCTTGAAATTAGTTACTCCTGGGTTAAACTATGTTGATTGCAGGGGAGTCATATTTCATCTATTACAAACAGTATTGGAGATGAGAGGTGATGTTTCTTATTCCAAGTATAAATAAAAGTGTAATAGTAACGCTGGTCAGTATCTGTGTAATAATATAATAATAATATAATAGTATTAGAGATGAGAGGTGATAA
>WWET01003346.1:67379-82069 GCA_011038615.1 Limnodynastes dumerilii | reverse complement strand
ATTATTATTATTATTATTATTATTATTATTATTATTATATTACACAGATGTTTCCTAGCCCAAGTATAAATACCAGTGAGAACCAGTGTCTGGATCCAGCCCAATGTCTCTTTGCTGCTCCCCCACTACTGTATTACCTCCCCAGCCTGGCATCAGTCCATTTGTCAATTCGTGTACACATTTACTTCTACATGAACGTCCGTGTGACTGTTTAATTATCTTATGCAACATACATGATATTTTCCCATTATCTTCAAGAATACATGTTTTTATTTACATCACTGGGAATCCCCAAAGAGCTGCTAGCACAAGTTATACTAGGGATTTAATAGTGGTGTATCTGACATTACCATTACTACTGTAATTAGGACGACTGCCGATATATCTATAAGGACCACATGCCCATGGTGATGTTAGACTTATCGGCTCTTGTACAGAAATTGATTTGAATTTTCCATCCTTTATGGTTATCTTTTAAAGGTAAAAGTTTGTTGTTAGTATAGAAGCTCCTGGGAACATTTACTGTATTGCCATATGTGTATGTAAAGGCACCCTTTGGATCGGTGGGTGTCCCCGCACTGATGGCTGTCATTGAGAAGCAGAGACAGCCGGAAGTTCCTTTTCATCTGTCTCTATTTCGAAATGGCAGCCATTTTAGATTTTTTTTATGAATGGGTGAGTATGTGATTGGCATACCCCCCCATTCATTTTCGGAAGCACCGCTGTCTGACCACCGGAG
Organism: Limnodynastes dumerilii; assembly: GCA_011038615.1. Taxonomy (NCBI): domain Eukaryota; kingdom Metazoa; phylum Chordata; class Amphibia; order Anura; family Limnodynastidae; genus Limnodynastes; species Limnodynastes dumerilii. The sequence continues at coordinate 81,330 of WWET01003346.1, read as the reverse complement.
AGGTGAGTAACATCTCTGGGGACCTTTAGCCGGGGAGGGAGACTTAGGGTTAGGCTGCGGGGAAGAGGGGGTTAGGGTTAGGCTGCAGGAAGGGAGACTTAGGGTCAAGCTGCAGGGAAGGGAGACTTAGGGTCAAGCTGCAGGGAAGGGAGACTTAGGGTTAGGCTGCAGGGAAGGGAGACTTAGGGTTAGGCTGCAGGGAAGGGTGGGTTAGGGTAATAGAAGGGGAGGGTTGGGGAATGAATCCTTTCTTACCTTTCAGAGCTCCATATTCGGTGCTCCAGAGATTGATTGCTATGCCTCTTTTGAAATAGGGCTGTTCCTGATGGGGAACCACACCCCCTTTGGATTATAAGCAGCAGTCACATTCATATCTTAAAATGCCCCTGTGGATCTGAGTGCAATAATTATATATATACAGTATATCTGCTACTTATCATTTGCTGACAGGTAGAAACAGTAGTCAGTTATTGAGGGGTCACTTGATCCATGATAGGAAGTCAGGATATGTATCTCCATCTTGGAAAGTAAAATATTTAAGAAGCTGTTTTAAGACTGTCCTCTACTGACCTTAGTTAGAAGGGGAATTTCTGATGTCGAATCAACATAATAAGCAACAATTTCCAAACTAAACTAACTGGAAATGTTGAGCAGGTATCAGAACGTGATTTCTTTTCAAGTGCAAAATGTAGAATAAACTTCTGTGGCAATCAAGCTCCATATGCTGATGGGAATCCCTACCGTCTGCTGACAGTGTAGGTGGTTCCAAGAAATGCAAACGATGTTTTTCTGAGAAAACCAGAATAATATTTTTAAAGGTCATAAAAAGAAAAAGCTGACAGCAGTAACTGCATGTTTCATACCTGTCATTACTTTGTTTTAAGAGGATAAGTTGTCTCTGCTTCAGCTTCAGGTGAATTTCTGTGGGATTTACTGTTCAATCAGTGGTTCACGTTGACAACATTGATGGGGACTTAGAAAATAACATAAAGTTCAACAGTTCCAATACCAGAGCTTAACATCTCCATCCAAGAGCTACCTCTCAGGCTCAAGCCTCTTGCTGAAATGTCTTCAGGCACACGAGTCCACACAAGTCCACACGAGTTCATGAGTTTGGCTAAACTTATTACGTACCCTACCACGTTTACCTTCCTACTTCTGTATTCTCAGCCATAAATAAGTCCTACTCAAGATGTTCTTAAAACCTCAGACTTTCAATAATGGCCCTTTATCCATGCGATAGGATTTAAGGGATTCAGGACTGGATCCAAACTTAAATAACTGCTTGAACTTAGTTACTCCTGGGCTAAACCATGTTTATTTCAGGGGGAGTCAAGTTAATTGTATTCTTTGCATGCAGGGATATAGGAGTAACTAAGTTCAAGCACTTACTTTAGTCTGGATCCAGGCCACAGTTACTAAACTGCAGAAAAGGAAAAGTGAAGATGTTGCTCATAGCAATCAATGAGATTTTAGCTTTCACTTTCCTATAACATACTAGAGAATGTAAGCAAGAATCTGATTGATTTCTATAGGCAGTATCTCCACTTTTCCACAATTTAGTAAATCTAGCCCATAGTTCTATATTCTTTGCATTTGCACCCAAACATGGATTGGACATAGGACCAAATGGATTTTTTTTATCACTAAGATGCTCTCTGTATTGTACTGTATAGTTGATTCATCCCACATGTGGCTCCTTGCATATTTTTTCTAGGGCCACTTTGAAACCCCAGTTCGCTCTTGCCTGTGACCTTATCTGAACGTACTCTGCTTTGATCCAAGCCATTAAAACATTACATGTCCAACAATTTGTAAAAGGTGAACTGCGTTGTGCATACAAGTTGATGGGCTTATTATAACAATGCCAATGGCAAAGCAAGACTTTTACCACTCATATAATCAGGCAGACTTTAGTGAATTTGTGTGACATACACCTCTCCTAAAAGGTCTTCAGCCTCATCTCAAAAATGTTTTTTCTTCATGTACTCTTAAGTTAAATGGATGACCCGCTTCAGTGAATCCTATTATGCTTCATTGTTAACTTGGGAAAGAATAGGTTGCAGTCAGTGAATTAGGAAATAATCTTAAAACTTGACCTGTAGAAAAATATCCCTTTTCCCAGTGAGTTATAAATAATTTCTTGTTGTCTGCTGTAGAATTGAGTATTAACATTCATAATGACAAATGTATAACAAGCATGAGGAATTAAGTTCCGACTCAGAGAGCTCATTCTGAAATTGAAATTAAAATAATAGAAGCAAAAAAAATCAGATGTAGCAGAGACATAATTTGGTTTTCGTTAATATCCTGTTTTTCCTTCTGTATTATTGCAGGTGTTTTAAAAGTGATAAGAAATAATTATTCAGCTGTAAAATGTCAGCATGTTGGGTAATGCTGTTTGTCAGATAAGCAAAGCTGGGTGACGACAACCTACAACGACTTCACCTGGTAAACAAAATTTATATCTGCAATATAAAGATTCAGGGTGTAGAACTGAAGGTCAGCTTAGATGTCGTTAGGTTAAAATGTCAGTATTAAAAAATGTTTACACAAATCATTTATATCCTTTAGAATCTATGGCTACTGTTTCAGGTCATCATAGGAAATCCAACTACTTAAAGATACATAGTGCTGTTAGTCATACAGGTAAGGAAGGTGCACGAAACAGTCAGTCTGTCTCAAGAGGGATCGCCTTCGCTAAATCTGAAACATATGCATCAAAATCATTCTGCATGGAAGATTGGAGGCCTCTTAGTCCCTGGTCGCTAAGTCCCTGGTCACTATTTGAGTTGGTGGATCTCTTCCCTTCTGTTCAGCAAAATACTTGCTCTCTCATTCATCTCATTTATTCAATACTACCTCCCTCATTCATCTTCAGGACTGGAAAGTCCTTTTTTGATGGATCGATAAACACAATATGAAGCAAACCACAACCAAAAAAGTTGGCCATGGAGCCATTACAGCTGGAGAGGTTAGTAACAGAGGACTGGATCCAGACTTAAGAAGGAGCTTGAAATTAAGAAAGTTACTCCTGGGCTGAACCATGTTGATTGCAGGGGAGTCATATTTCATCTGTTGCAAACAGTATTAGAGATGGGAGGTGATGTTTCCTATCCCAAGTCTAAATACCAGTGTAATAGTAACGCTGGTCAGTATCTGTGTAATAATATAATAATATAATAGTATTAGAGATGAGAGGTGATAAATAACAGTGTAATAGTAATGCTGGTCAGTATCTGTGTAATGATATAATAATAATATAATAGTATTAGAGATGAGAGGTGATAAATAACAGTGTAATAGTAATGCTGGTCAGTATCTGTGTAATGATATAATAATAATATAATAGTATTAGAGATGAGAGGTGATAAATAACAGTGTAATAGTAATGCTGGTCAGTATCTGTGTAATGATATAATAATAATATAATAGTATTAGAGATGAGAGGTGATAAATAACAGTGTAATAGTAATGCTGGTCAGTATCTGTGTAATGACAGTATCTGTGTGCAGTAAGCAATTCAAAGATATATCCCTGCATGCAAAGAATACAATTCACTTGACTCCCCTGCAATCAACATGGTTTTGCCCAGGTGTTACTTCCCTCTCTTACTTTCAAGCTCCTTCTTAAGTCTGGATCCAGCCCACAGTCCAACCACAGGTCGGTCCACGTTCTGTTAAAAATGTATAAGGTTACAATCTATGGAACAAGGAGCCGTTGTCTTGGTGCAGATTTAGGTAGAGCAAGAGGATACAAAGTTTGACTTATTCTACCCGCTCGTAGAATCAGTCAAAGTAGCGTTAACTTTGGGAAGGCTTATGAAGGGTATTTTTTATTCGTTTGTGAAGTGATGGATGGGTTTGTGTCCGGTCTACAGTTGGAGACACCACCTTGGGTTCAATTTAGTAACTGAAACGTGTTACCCATTCAGGACACATTCTGCCCTCTCTGGACTTAAGAGTAAGGACACTTCTGGAAGCTTCCACCATAGGGACCAGGTTGCCCATTTTATGTTCGCAGGAGTCAGAAAACTTAAGGTAGGGTATGGCTTTCAGAAGTCCGTCCATGCGGGGGGGTGCTTAGTGGAACAAGAAGAAGATGCTTGGATATTTGGCCCCACACATCAGCTCATTACACATATTGAACCTGATTCACACTTAAGAGTGAATTTGCAAACGTACCTAAATATACGCATGGACAAGATAGATAAGAGTGATTCAGAGATAGCAAAGAATTTAGGTAACCACACCCCGAGTCTGGGGACAGTTCTGTAAGTTGTGACTATGAATCACATGGAGGCCGTTAGGTTCTTAAAGTTAATCAGCAATCTCTTATCCACAACTAAACACACTTGTTGATTTACAACACAAAACATCTTTATATTAATGTATAATTTATTATATTACTATTAAATTAATGTTTCAATAGTTTTTTTTTACAAATTTAAACTTGTCACATTGTTAGTTTAACCGTTAAAGTGCTGTGGACCAATGATTTACTTGTATAATGTTTACAAATAATTTTAATAGTCTTTTTTGGGTTTATTTTAGTTATTGTAAACTTTTTTTTTTTAAATAATGATTATAATTTAATTGAACTATTTATGTTAGTGGTTTGTTTATAAAAACTTTTATTTAAATTTAATTTTTATTTAAAAATTAATAAATAATAATATATTGTAAACTAATAATGGAAAACTTCTTAACACATTAAAAACATAAAAAAAGATGCATAGGCTAGCAAAGAGCCATACGTAAATCAACGTACAAGTGGTCGAGGGCTACCTTATTTTTTCCTGTGGGTATATTAGTTTACGCAGCTCACACTTGTGAATCAGTCCTATTTCTCGAGGAACGCCCTGTACATTAGTTGTCCGTGTGCTGCTTATTTGCATTAAGAGCCTTGCCCCTCTAGTCACATATGTGGGACTCATCACATACCAAGGCGTGAATCAGTCCTACGTCAACCATTCGTGTCTTTGAGTCAGCCGGCCATGATTTCCGTTTGTATTTTTGAGTTCTGGGCATGTGCAGTATATCCGTTCTTAAAATTATAATCAGAGATTCTATACATTCTTAGTTGTGAAAACGGCCCATGGATACAAATTTAATGGACATTATCGTTTCCTGCTTTGTCATTCAGCGTTACCAACTTTATAATCATAGGTTGTTTAAAGTGCATTTGCCTTTACTAGAAAGGTCAAGAACCTTAAGATCCAACATTCTTTTCCAGATCTTAATCATTTTTATAAGTAATATATTTTTTATAAGATTTCAATCAGAGGCTGCAAAAAAATCCTGAATTCTTTTTTCCAATTAAAGGATACATTGGGATGTATGTGAAAGATAACAGGGATATGTGTGAGAGAGATCAGTTAGTTAAGACATGTGGCCAAATTTACTGCGGGTTTGGAAAAATGGAAATATTGCCCATAGCAACCAATCAGATTCTAGCTGACATTCTCTAGTATGTAATAGATAAATGAGATCTAGAATCTAATTGGTTGCTATGGGCAACATCTTCACTTTTTCACCTTAGTAAATCTGGCCCATGGACTTTATGTCAATTCCATTCTCTAGGAGAAGATCTGACCCTGGTCAGAATGTGATTTTATTTTGCAAAAGTCGATGTCTGTAATATAGCGCTGAGATCAGTCATTGCTGTAATACACATTGTAATTCGCTGGTGCTGGCCCTAATTATTACTGGCAGAAGAAGCACTTCTTTAATAACCTGCTATAATCATTGTTATCTTGACAGGATAATTACCTATACCGTGACAAGATTTACCACAGTACATGTACAGATACTCAAAGGGCCATCATTATCTCTCTTCAGAAATGAGAGGTCCTCAAATCAGTTCCACCAGAAATGACTGAGGTTGGAGATAAGGGTTATACGTTCCTAATGGGAGGATATGATTAACTTTTATACTTAAGTCATGACACAGAGAATCTTTGATGAATACAAATACTTTTCTAACATATGCAGCCAAATATTTTGGATTGATTGAATACTTTTATATTCGGTATGATAATAGTTTGGGAAAATCGTGTCTCAGAGTGGGCTGCAATAATATTGATCTGCACAAAATAAATAGATTGGTGCAATGAGATCTTCCAGAGTCACACATTTTGTTCAAAAAGATGGAAATCTAAAGTTATGGCATTATTAGTCAATATGTTTTAAATGGGCTACATCCAGAAATACAAAGTTTCTCCATATCCTGAGGGTTTCCAATAGCTATTTTTTCCTATTGCTCATGCACTCACATCCGTGTTACCTTATCAGACATATTCAGGCTTAAAGGAAGCAGAGTTGAGGGGCTGAGTTGAGTTTGTTTATGCATCATAGGCTGCTGTAAGCAATGTAGGCAGCCCAGTGTCTAAATCAAACTCAAGGCAATAGAAATTCTTTAACAAACACACAGATAGTAGTGATTAACCATTGCATGACTAATCTGCTATATATTAACATTTGAATAGTCATGAGCAGCATAGGTTGGAGGAGAGTTTATTTAGGCAAGGCTGGTGTAGCAGCCTTAACGTAGTGACAATAATCACCCCTTACATATTATTGTGTTGGTAACTTATACCAAAATTGTATGTAGTACTGCATTTAAGAAATGGTGTTAGTGGTGGAGGACTCAGTAGAGGGCGCTGCAGGGAGCAAAAGAGCAATAGTGCTGGAATGTTCTAGAGACTTTTCTGGCTCACAATAAACCAGAGAGTCTTGAAAGCTGACATGTGTGTGTGTGTGTGTGTGTGCTCTCTACTACTTTCTGAACCAGGTCAGTAAAAAAGCACCAATCAGTTATAAAAAAAACACTACAGGCTGCACTGAGCCAATGGTATAACCAAGGTTTGTCATGATAATAGTGTGATATATGTGAATTAGGGCTCTATTTATAGACTTCATTTTTAAGTGATAGGGGCAGTTTTTAAGAGAAAACTGCCCCTATCACTTAAAAATGAAGTTTTTCCTATTTAGTAATCCTGCATCGCCAATGGAAACTCTAGTTTCCATGGCGATGCAGCTAGAGTTCAGAGACTATCGCCGACCCGTTCTTCCTAATACGGGCCGGCAGGGTCTCCTATTTATACAGCTGGGAAGCGGAGTTTGTCACTCCCAGTGTAAACCTAATGACAGCTCAGGCTAGCGTTAGGAGCTGTCCGCAGGGAGTTTTCCTGCACTCCCTGCGATAGACACCTTTACTCCGCCCCTCCCTCCCTGATTGGTCTAGAAGAGGGGTAAGTGGCATAAGGAATCTGCTGATTCCTTCATGCTTTTTTTTTTTATTCTTTGCGAACTCCCTGAACCACCAATGTTTCCCACCTTTGATCCACTGAAACATCAATAAAATGAGAAGATTCAGACATATATAAAATATTAATTTTATATATGTCTGAATCTTCATATATATATATTAATTTTATCATTTTATATATGTCTGAATCTTCTCATTTCATTGGTGTTTCAGTGGATCAAAGGGGGGAAACATTGGTGGTTCAGGGAGTTCACAAAGCATTAAAAAAAAAGCATGAAGGAATCGGCAGATTCCTTATGCCACTTCCTGCGCATGCGCCGAGAGCGTATATATGTCTGAATCTTCTCTTTTCATTGGTGTTTCAGTGGATCAAAGGGGGGGAAACATTGGTGGTTCAGGGAGTTCGCAAAGAATAACAAAAAAAAAGCATGAAGGAATCGGCAGATTCCTTATGCCACTTCCAGCGCATGCGCCGAGAGCGTATGGCGCATGTGCAGCATTTTACCAGTATCGTCGGAGCTTCATTAGCGAATGAAGCTCCGGCGAAGATGCCCCTTCTATCGCAGGACATCGCTGTCCTGCAGAATGAAGGGTCATCTCTATAAATTGGGTAAACGAAGTGTCCAGGATCTCTGCGATGATAAGCGAGCCTGGAGCACTATCGTTCACGTATTTTTAGAGATCTCTATAAATAGAGCCCTTAGTATGAGGAGACATCATCAATTGGAAGTAACTGAAACCTATTTAGTTGTGTTAAATGATAAGCTGATAGTAAGTACATACTACATAAAATAGTTATTGAGATTGTAAAAGAAAGTACAGTACTTTTGATATACTGCATTCATGTAATATAAATGTATAGTTTTATTGTTGATGTGATGTTTGGTTGATTTCCCTGAACATACTATTGAAGAATATGATTAGTGAAATACAAATGTTGGTATTTTGTGCCAAAATACAAAGAGATCACAATAAGCCAGAAAGTCTTGAAAGCTGACATGTCTGTGTGTGCTCTCTATAACTTTCTAATCAGATGCTGAGAGGGAACCTGTAACACTGGGAATTCCTAAGGTGGGGCAGCAGCACAAGAGAAGTCTTGCTAACTGTAGAGGGAGGGAGTTATAAAGGTATAGAAGAGCTGAAGGTCAGAGACAAAGTAGAGTGTTCCAAAGGGGGTATATAAATCTCACATAATACAAAGCTAATACATACATAGCTCTCTTTAACAATTATTTTCTTAACTTATTTTTGTTTTTCATTTTCCAGATCTTGTTTTGTTAAACCTGTGTAATAATCTGAAAAACATTAAAAAAATATATTTTCACCAACGTTTTGGGACTTTTGTAATAGATAAACAAAACATTAGTTTATAATTAGCAACTGCACATAGCAGAAATGAAACAATAAAGAGTGTTGAAGAGCGTTAATGTATTTCAAAGGCAACATTTTAATAGACAATTTCAGCACAAGTACATTCATTGTAAAAACTATTATGCTTTTATATGAATAAATAAAACATTAAAACTATACTGATGCTTTGGACATGTGTCAGAGAAGACATCAAAAGTATATCATTTTTATTTACAAGACATATAAAATGAGAAACATCTCAATTTTTTTTCTTATTGTTTTATATATTTTTTAAATGAGTGTTATTATTGTTATCATTTAAAATGCACTACTTTAAAACTTCTAAAACTTATTTTGTATCTTAAATAAATGTTAGCACCCTGATTATTTATAACTATTTTTTGCTCTGCAAATAACAATGGCTTTCAAGAATTAAATATTTATTCAGAAGCTGAAAAAAATGCACTTACATAAAAATATGGGAGACTGTGTTAGTGGTGGTGGTAATAATTATGGATAGGAACATTTAATGGAAAGTTTTCTGTCTGATTTATAAAACCACCATTGTTTACTCTGCAGTAATGTCCAAAACATTTCTGACTTCTACTGAGCTCCCTCTAACTCCAAGACAAGTGGGCACCTTCTGCATAACTCAGTGAAGTGGGAGGAACTTGATGAACAGAATCCATTAAAATAAAATTTTAGTAACCCCACCCCTGAGGAACAATGCCTTGAACTACAGCGCTACACATTGTTAAGCATAGACACCATGACATAGAGTTAGTTTTCTCTGCAGGAAATCATAGTGCTTACAAAACCGGAATTGAAAAGATTGAAATCCATAAATAGTAATACATATAATTATTATACTGTAGTTTTTTTTTCACTTTGAAACTGTGGCTCCTCAGAGAGAAATATTCTTTTATAAGTCAAAACATTTCCGATTATATAAAAATATGGGAGACTGTGATAGTGCTGGTATTAGTAATCATATATAGGAACATTTTATGGGAAGCTTCATTTCAGGGTTAAAAAAACAACTAATATTCTACTGTTCTGGAATGTTCAAAATATTTCTGAAATTTGGTTTCCCCCAAACTCCTGGATAAGTAGGTGCTGTCTATATAACTCAGTGAAGTGGAAATAAGTATTTGACTGAATACTGAATGAAATACCTTAAAATAACATCTTAGTAGCCCCACCCCTGGTAGTAACACTGCTGTGTGACTGATCATACACAGCATTGAGCACTGTTACCATACACCCTGTCTCTCTCCATAGTAATATCCCCTCAGTCCTGGTAGTAACACTGCTGTGTGACTGATCATACACAGCACTGAGCACTGTTACCATACACCCTGTCTCTCCATAGTAATATCCCCTCAGTCCTGGTAGTAACACTGCTGTGTGACTGATCATACACAGCACTGAGCACTGTTACCATTCACCCTGTCTCTCTCCATAGTAATATCCCCTCAGTCCTGGTAGTAACACTGCTGTGTGACTGATCATACAGAGCACTGATCACTGTTACCATTCACCCTGTCTCTCTCCGTAGCACTATACAAAAACCTGTTAATGAATAAAATAATAATAACGAGTAATAAAGTAACATAAAACTCTTTTGCTTCATTTAGTCAGTTAGTCAGGATACTGGGACATGTGCAGCTTATTCATTAATGTAAAGCAGATATATCCGGGAGCACATTACATATCTCTGCCCTGACACATAAAGCTGAATCTACATGTTGCCCCTTGTAATTCTCCGAGCTCTGCACAGAGCCGTCTGATGGGTGTTATGTGCAGTGGCATTTGGTCCTCTCTCTCTGTATGACCAGGGGGGTCTTATTGGAGGTGTTGGTGAAGGGCGAAGGGGGGGGGGTTTCTTTACAGATCTTTGTTTTGCAATCCCTGGATACAAATTCATATCGGTCCCATTGTAAAGTCAGCGACCTATTACTTGACACTGGTTTTCTGCATCTCAAGACAGAAGAAATTAGACATGAAAATGTCTTCAGGCAATAACTGCACATGAACAATGTCGACGTTGTTTCTCTGTATCTCCTGATAATAAGAAAATACACCCAAGGGAGTCAGAGAATGTTGGCTGCTTATCTTCAGAGCAACATATGGTGCTTCCATTGGGATGCATGACTGACTTCAATACACGGATATGTCCTGTAGACGTGACACAAATGTCTTTCATGGAAGGAATTATTGCAACAGAATTAATACGATTCACCAAAGACCTTTTCTGCCTCAATCACTTTTGTCTGTCTAAGGGCCTGGACACGAGAGCTCTTTAAATAAATTGTTGACGGTTTCGAGGCACAGAAAACATTAGTTGACGGGGATAATGGTCCACGCAGATTCCCGATAGTGTCCCGTTTCTTTCTTACCCCATTCTTTTCCACCTGGTTTTTAAGTTATATTAAATGTCCAAATGGCTAAATGCTGTAACCACCCACTCCTCACCAATAAACAGAAACAATAAACACTTGGAGGCATAGATTGGAATTAAAAGTGGGCACAGTTTTATTCATTAGTCTCTAATTGGAATTGGATTGAAGACTATATTTGATTTGGGCTGAGGAGGTGGCCACAGAAGCAATGGGGGGGTCAGGATTCTTATAACAATCGACTATTCAAAACTATAATACAATTTGGGCACCACGGGGCGGTCGAACGAACGAGAGCACCTATAAACCAAAGTCACTCCACATTAACAATGAGGGCGACTATAACCGGGATTCGGCCGCCAGGACCGACATCCAATTTGCAAGCTAAAAGCTGGTGCCTCAAACTATGACCGCCCAAGGCAACAGAGTTCCTGCTGCTAGGCGCCAAACTCCATACCTGACCCCCATTACTGCCGCCCCATTGAAGAAAGGGGATGGAGGGAGGGAAAAATTCAGTAGAGAAGAAGGAGGAACCCTTCCCCACGCCTTATAAACCTACTCCATTATGAGAAACATCCCCCCACTGCTTTAACCCAATTAAAAACCAGCCCTATCCCCATCATGCCAAAGAGGAGGTGGTCAAGCCCCAGCCTGGCTTTTATGTTTGCTCAGACCTTGACATTCTTTGCTTTTTGTATTTTGCTGCATTTGAAAAAACAGACAAAAAAACCCCCAGAATCATAAAAACTAAAACCATTCTGAAGAAAACCGCGCCAGCTGGCGAATTGTGTGCATATGTATCGTCATCATCAGTACAAACACTTTGGATTAGCTCCTGATTTCTGACAATGAGACGATTTACATGTGATAGGATCATAAATATTCTAGCGTCCTGCTCGCACATACGAGCGACACAATGAGAACCCAAAGAGCTCAATCCAGTTTTACAAACAAATGACACTGCTGATGGCTTCAAACAAGGGAGTAAGCTGCGCTTCTAGGGGCTGTGGCTAAGTATTACGATGTTAAGGGAAGGCGCCATGTTACTGATTACCAATCCAGACATTTTAAGTGTGTACGAGTTGGAAATGTAAAGGAAGAATATTGGTATTTGAAGTCTGTACAAGTGTGGGAGTGGCTAGATAAACATTCATATGGATGCATGGACACAGCAAAGATGCAAATATAGCATAATCGGGTCTTAAGGCAGGGTCCGTTATGAGCATGCTCAATGGAGAACCAATATGCAAGACATCTATTTACTCCCTGGTGGGAATAGTTCAAGTCACTGGCGTCTCCCCAGATCAAGCAGGCAGCCATGTATATAAAATATATCACAAGCAACACGATCGGGAATGAAACACCAGGACAACTAATCATAAAGCAGAAAATAAGAAAACAAGAAAATAATAGGAGCCATTTTTCTGTATAAAGAAGTTTTATTATGTAAACTGAGGGACCATAAAAGGTCCAGATCAGTTGTTAGTGTTGGATTGTATTGCTATGGTTTATGCAGAGATCACATCTCTTGTATACTCCCACACTTGTAATAAAACATACATGAATTGAACAGTCAGTAGAGAACACACACAGGCCACTAACTACAGGAGGCCCGAGGGGTGTGGCTGCTTTGGGGCCTATGGCAACCATTTCTTCTGCACTGTAAGCAAGTTGTCAGAGGCTTACAGCTTAAAACATCACTTGGCCATGTATGAGTGTATGTATAGCTCCATGTATGAGTGTATGTATAGCTCCATGTATGAGTGTATGTATGTATAGCTCCATGTATGAGTGAGTGTATGTATAGCTCCATGTATGAGTGAGTGTATGTATAGCTCCATGTATGAGTGAGTGTATGTATAGCTCCATGTATGAGTGAGTGTATGTATAGCTCCATGTATGAGTGAGTGTATGTATAGCTCCATGTATGAGTGAGTGTATGTATAGCTCCATGTATGAGTGAGTGTATGTATAGCTCCATGTATGAGTGAGTGTATGTATAGCTCCATGTATGAGTGTATGTATAGCACGATGTATGAGTGTATGTATGTATATATAGCTCCATGTATGAGTGTATGTATAGCACGATGTATGAGTGTATGTATGTATATATAGCTCCATGTATGAGTGTATGTATAGCACGATGTATGAGTGTATGTATGTATATATAGCTCCATGTATGAGTGTATGTATAGCACGATGTATGAGTGTATGTATGTATATATAGCTCCATGTATGAGTGTATGTATAGCACGATGTATGAGTGTATGTATGTATATATAGCTCCATGTATGAGTGTATGTATAGCACGATGTATGAGTGTATGTATGTATATATAGCTCCATGTATGAGTGTATGTATAGCACGATGTATGAGTGTATGTATGTATATATAGCTCCATGTATGAGTGTATGTATAGCACGATGTATGAGTGTATGTATGTATATATAGCTCCATGTATGAGTGTATGTATAGCACGATGTATGAGTGTATGTATGTATATATAGCTCCATGTATGAGTGTATGTATAGCACGATGTATGAGTGTATGTATGTATATATAGCTCCATGTATGAGTGTATGTATAGCACGATGTATGAGTGTATGTATGTATATATAGCTCCATGTATGAGTGTATGTATAGCACGATGTATGAGTGTATGTATGTATATATAGCTCCATGTATGAGTGTATGTATAGCACGATGTATGAGTGTATGTATGTATATATAGCTCCATGTATGAGTGTATGTATAGCACGATGTATGAGTGTATGTATGTATATATAGCTCCATGTATGAGTGTATGTATAGCACGATGTATGAGTGTATGTATGTATATATAGCTCCATGTATGAGTGTATGTATAGCACGATGTATGAGTGTATGTATGTATATATAGCTCCATGTATGAGTGTATGTATAGCTCCATGTAT
>WWET01003346.1:18211-30772 GCA_011038615.1 Limnodynastes dumerilii | reverse complement strand
GTTACAAATATCTGCAGATACGTGATAAGCTGTTCACCACTTACAAGGCTTCTCTGCTGAACAGTCCTAACTCTAATCTTAACTCTAAATAGAGCCCCAACTTTGGGTCCTGCCAAGTCCCGCGATGATCTTCCGGGTCTTGAAGGACTTCTCATTAATGCGATAAGTGAATGAAGGAGTGCACATGCGCAGCGCTTCCCTTTGGCACTTTGAAATTTTCAAGCCCCAACATGAGAAACAAAGCGCATACACAGTGTATTCATGCCAGGACTTTCACACCTGCAGTCCGACCGATCGCCCGGACAGGTGACTTTTTACTATTTATTTAGTTATTTTTTCTATTTTTTTTTTTAGTTTTTTTTTTTACTAAGCTAATATTCTTATGTATTCCAGCAGTCTCCCCATACATACCCCCGTTTTCCTCCCCCCTAATAACAGCTAGTAGGGGGAGGAAAAGAGGGGGTTATTTCAGTCTGGATAAGACCTAAAAACCTGGCAATGAAGGGTTCTACAATGGATTAAACAAGGTGAGTAGCGCCCTCTATTGGTCTGCGGATTCCTTATGAGATGAAGCTGCTTGTAAGTCCACCCTCATGTTTTCCTTTCTCTATACGATCAATGTACCTTCTGACACCATGACAGAGAACAGCGTAAATCAGGAAAGCTTTTTACTGGTGAGAGTTTTATAGCTATTATTTTAAATAATGAGCGGAAATCTAAGTGGTTGCTCTTAATCTGTAAAAGAAGCTTTGTTAAGAGACCCAGATAACAAGCGTTTGCCCTCTCAGTCTCAACTGGCGAGTAATGTAACATTAGGTACACTGCGCACCATTAGTTCTGAATGTGCCTTTTATAAGAGATGACCTTGAGGTAATCGTATTATGGGTTATAGTCCTTAGCTTGCATTCTGTTTGCGTCTGTAGCATTATGTATCCATTTATGGTTATACCAGCTCTTCCAGTTTCCATAGCTACAATCAATATGATACAGGCAGTAATCCTGTGTTCCTGGTATAATGTATGTTTATCTAGGGGAAGCAGGAGAAGATTATGTGTGCACAAAACAATGTCTACGTATAAGCTTAATATTCAGTACTGAGACCGCTATGGGTCTTGAATAATGATCATATAACACTAACTATTGATCTAAAAGCAGAAATCCTGGAAATCAAATAATAAAAGTCAAGGATTACGTGTTATTGTCAAGCAAAGGAAAACTTCTCTCTCTATTCTAGGAGTTGCAAAAACTACTATATTATTGCATCAGGTCACTGCAGATATTGCAGTAGCAAACATTAAACTGTTTGACCACTGTACTTGGATTAAGCTTCAAGCTTTTTTCCAGGTCACCAAATTCAGACTACGAGATCCAAACACGACCCATTTCATGTCATCTCAGAAAGAGGCAACCAATTCTTACACCCAGCATATTCAGATGCAGCATGCAGGCCCTGGCTGGAGAGATGAGACTCCAACGTCAGGATCCACAGTTCAACTTCAACAACTGCAAACTCACTCTCATGTCACTCTATTTACTCAGGTCCCCTCTTATGCAGTGGGGAGAACTCTTACAGTCTTGTCAGAGGTGGGGGTCGCAGACTATTGGCCACTGACAAGAAGTCTGGCCTGGTCCTAGGGCAAAATCCTTGTTTTTGATAACCTGTACCCTGATTCGCTGAGGAGATCTGAAAACCTTGCAGCCACTTCCAGTGTTAACTCCTTACAAGCTTATTGATCCAGAAATGTGGTTCACATTAATAATCCTATAGACCATTCAAACCCTAACTCCAACTCCAGCCCCAACCATAACACTAACTCCAACTCCAACCTCAACACCAACACCAGCCTTAACCAAAAACCCAATCATAACCCTAACCCCAACTCTAACACTAACTGTAACTCCAACCATAGACCTAAACCCAATCATAACCCTAACCCCAACTCTAACACTAATTGTAACTCTAACCATAGACCTAAACCCAATCATAACCCTAACTCTAACACTAACACTAACTGTAACTCCAACCCCAACCATAACATTAACTCCAACTCCAACACCAAAGCCAACACCAGCACCAGCCTTAACCAAAAACCCAATCATAAACCTAACCCCAACTCTAACACTAACTGTAACTCCAACCCCAACCATAACATTAACTCCAACTCCAACACCAAAACCAACACCAGCCTTAACCAAAAACCCAATCAGAACCTTAACCTTAACTCTAACACTAACTGTAACTCCAACCCCGACCATAACACTAACTCCAACACCAAAACCAACACCAGCCTTAACCAAATCCCAATCATAACCCTAACCCCAACTCTAACACTAACTGTAACTCCAACCCCAACCATAACACTAACTCCAACCTCAACACCAACACCAACACCAGCCTTAACCAAAAATCCAATCATAACCCTAACCCTAACTCTAACACTAACTGTAACTCCAACCCCAACCATAACACTAACTCCAACTCCAACACCAACACCAGCACCAGCCTTAACCAAAAACCCAATCATAACCCTAACTCTAACACTAACTGTAACTCCAACCCCAACCATAACATTAACTCCAACTCCAACACCAAAACCAACACCAGCACCAGCCTTAACCAAAAACCCAATCATAACCCTAACCCCAACTCTAACACTAAATGTAACTCCAACCTTAGACCTAAACCCAATCATAACCCTAACCCTAACTCTAACACTAACTGTAACTCCAATCTTAGTCCTAAACCCAATCATAACCCTAACCCTAACTCTAACACTAACTGTAACTCCAATCTTAGTCCTAAACCCAATCATAACCCTAACCCTAACTCTAACACTAACTGTAACTCCAATCTTAGTCCTAAACCCAATCATAACCCTAACCCTAACTCTAACACTAACTGTAACTCCAATCTTAGTCCTAAACCCAATCATAACCCTAACCCTAACTCTAAGAGTAACTGTAACTCCTACCTTAGACCTAAACCCAACCCTAACCCCAGATGCCACACAAACCCTAACACACATCCTAACGCTAGACCTGATTCAGACTTGCGTGCGGAAGGTGACTTACGTCAGTTGCATAAGTCCTCGTGACAGGTAACATCTGTGCATGAGTGCACCAGAATTGTCGGAAGTCCTTTCGTGTGGAAGGTTACTTACGCATGTCAGTTGCGTAAGTCCCCTTGATAGGTAACATCTGCGCATGCGCACAACAGTTAGGCGTCGGAAGTTCTTCTGTGCGGAACTGTGTTCTGTATGGAAGTACTTCCGTAAAAAGGTCTGGTACATCAGATCCGCATGCCGAAATTCCACCACACAGGCTGGGTTAGGCATACTAATGAAGGGCCGGGGATCGTACGAATGCAGATCTGAGCGTATAAATTAGGATAGCATTCTGGACACTTAAATGTCCAGAACTCTGTAAGAATGGTAATTTCAGTATGAAAACATATGTAAAACAAGGTTAATAGAAGCCTCAACTTTTTTAAAGGAGTTAACAATTCTCCTTCTCCTCCACTCACACTAGCAGTCCACTTCCACCCCCCTCTCCTCTGCTCACACCAGCAGTCCACTTCCTTCCCCCTCTCCTCCACTCACGCCAGCAGTCCACTTCCCCTCCCCTCCTTAAGTCTTCTGTAAGTTCATCCCTCCCACTTAGTGTGAGCAGGGTCCTACATCCCAGTGTTGTTCCTTCCTCCACCACTCCCCCCTTACTTCTTACCCTTTTGTCCCTTTTTTAGAAGAGTGGGTGGGCGGAAGGATTTCAATGAGCCGGGGATGCGGGGGAAGGGATCTCCATTCATATTTCTCTTCTTAAAACAGAAGCTTTGATATATTGGGGCGAGTTGGGGGGCAGGATGGGTGAGTTAGGTGTGAATACTGCCTCATATAACTCATTCTGATCTGTGAACACATTCCAGCGTGACGGCAGTGAGATCCTAAATGCCTGTGGTCATACACTCCCCTTGCTCATATGGCCCTTCTGTACCCTGGACCTTACCGTAACTTTTACACACCCGCCCTGCATAAAATGGAATTGGCGCGTAATAATGGTATGTACGTAAATGCTTTACCACGGCCTCACTGTACAATTAAATACCCCCCCCACTTACCCACACCCTCCATGTGTAAACACTGTAAAAATGATGGGCCGTCCTGCCTCGCCGTTAGAAAGATTTCAATGTGTGTGCAGGCGCAGAACGCTCGCTCGGAGATCTTATGCATTCCGGAAGTTTATATTGGCTAATATTCGTAATTCCGGATCCGGTCCATAATGTGTAACAGAAAATGGTAAAAGTTTCATTCTTTTGGGTTAGTTTGTTGTTTTGAGGCTGTAGTGTGAGGATTTGTACAGCGTGTGATGATTTTTATAGGCACAGTATATGAAACATAGGTTGACATAGGGTGACGTTGGAAGAAAATCTCTTGGCAATTTAGTACAATAGAAATTTTCAGATCGTGCTATTAGCAAAGTGACATTACCGTGAACGAAAGCATTGAAAAGTCAACCCTTAAGTGTCAGGGATTCCGCTGTCACGGGTAATAAATGGCCCTATTCGGCTATAGGTACGGCGGCAATTACCGTCCATGCTTGCGAGGAAAGGTATCAACGACCACTGTCTGCTTCCCAACTGAAATAGATTAGAAATAAATGTCATTATTTTTATTTTCTCGCCATGTGTGTGATGTTTAATCCTAAGCATGGGATATTTGCAGAGACACAAAATGCAATAAAGGCCAATATTTCTCTGCTTTCAAACGCACAGTATGACGGTTCATTGGATTTCATCCATCAAAGCCTGCTGCTCCTGTCCACACTTCTCAGATCAGTACACGGCTCAGTCCCTACAGAAGTGAAGCCCGTTATACTTTTATCACACCTTATTCATACACCTCCATGTTCAATCTAAATTATTACACACAGCCGTGACGGTTCACGCTGTCTCTCAGGCACCATCCATCAAGCCGTCTGCCTCTGTCCAGACCCTGAAGGACGATTCTCTTGGCTGATGGAAGGTCATAGGAAACTTTTGTGTTTTGACGTGGGTGACAATAACTCCTTCTATGCTCTTACATAGAAATTGGAGCTTGTTACATGAATGCAACTTTTTCCTAGTGCGTGAATATTTATTGTTTGTTTATTTGTTTTATTGTTGATTGTGTGTTGAAGAAAACTTTTAAAACCAAAAAATTGAAAATCCATCCCCCCAACCACTAAAAAAATTATAGTTTTGTTTTTTCATATTGGCTATAAAGAGCAATCATGTAAGTGTACAGCTGGGCTCAGATAAAGCTTTCTGTGCTATGATGCTCATTTTACGACATGTTGGGGAAGCTAGATTGCAATCCATAAGAAAATCAATTAAACTTTACTTACCATTTAGCAGCTACTGGTTTCCTGCAGAGATCAGACAATGGAGCTAACATCACTCATTCAATTCACAGGATGATTCATTCACTCTTTCTGTAGGATATTGAATGGATGATGTCAGTTCCATTGTCTAATCTCTGCAGGAAGCCAGTAGCTGATAATCAGTAAGTAGACAAAGTTTTAATGATTTATGATGCCCTGATCAATTATCCCCAGCAGGTGGGCCCACCGTGCATGCAGATTCCCACAATGGGCCTGATTCAGAGTTATGCTTCTTACACGTTTTCATAGCGTAGCATATTTACGCTAACGTACCTTCTAAGCACTCCCCTAGTCACTCCCCTTGCATGTATGTACTTTTGCCATTTTACATTTCCCAAACCCTACCTTAACTTTACACATTTATTACGTAAACACTGATATACGTATAGCACTCGCGTACTTACGCTGCTAAGCACACCCATACTGTACGATTTAAATGCCTCACCCCGCCTTCGAAGCATAATTACGGCTGGCGTGTGGCTGCCATGCCCCTTCGTACGTTGATATGCTGTTGTTACGTGACTGGCCTGTATGCTCTAAGTAACGTGGTTTATCATCTGCTGTGCGCATGCGCAGTAAATACTAATGAGCGAATTAACGTTAGCGGCTAGTTCTGGATCTACCCCCATGTATGGAAGACTTTTCCCTGTTGTTGGGAAAGGTTTAACTGAGCACAACTGTACACACTTATCCAAAATCTTACCAACTGGACAATCGAAGATTGGATTGGACAGAAATAAAAGTGTCTGGCTTTATGGGTGACTAAACAGAAATAGTTTACAGATCTTTTACATACAGTGTCACTTCTGTCTTAAAGAAAATGTTTTAAACAAGATCAACAAATAATTTGACATGTTCCTTTACATAGATTTATTTGTCAAATATTCACACAAGTTCAACGATGTTCACATTACTTTTATTTTTATTTGTTTATTTAAATACCAGGTTTACAACCATGAAAAAAATTACCCAGTACATAGGCCCAGATCCAGAACAACGCTTGTGAGCGAATTTACGCGCGGCGGAGACGTAAAATCGCCTTTAAGTAAGTACTGCGCATGCGCACCATAGAAAATACGCTTCGTAAATGTGAACGTATGGGCCATTCACGTATGTGTCACGTAAATACTTATGTGTGGGCGTGTCAGTTTTACGTTACATGAAAATACGCTACGCGAATAAAGTACGGCAAACGTAGTTCTGGATCTACCCCATTGTTATTAACCAGTAGAAAGCCAATGATTCATTCTGTAAAATAAAATGTAGAAATAATTGTTACACACATGTATGATGAGCCGCCGACCACTCTAAGGCGTTCTGCTATTCATATTTAATCTAAACAATGTGTCTCAATGATGGGTCATATATTCTGTGCTTTATGTTGTTACTATGTAGATTACCATGACATTGAAGACGCCTTTTGGTTGGCCAATACCTTGATTGAGCAATGACCATTTTGTGTAACAGCTTTTAACCAAAGTAATTTGAAACACAAGCTTATCCTTGTCATTGTGACAAATGGAAATCCCTCTGTAATAAAAGCCTTATTTTTCATACAATAACCTTGCAGTTATATACATTATCACTGAGGCACTGCGCTATATCTGCCTTTGGACAATCTTCTCTGAGAATGGCAAGGACTTTGTGACTATTGACACCTAGAAGCACCTAATCCATTACCTGCTCCGCATAGCCGGGAAATGACTATTTGTTTGGTTCCATTGCTGCTGTGGGCAAGGTCATAGCCCTGTATCTGACATAACAGTATTCTCCCCCCGTCTCATCACTCTACATCTGACCTCTCAGCTACACAAGATTGATGAAGTTCCTACATTAATTTGCAATAACTCGCAATGACTTTCACACCTTTTCTGCAACATCCAACAATATTGTCTCTTAATATGAAGGGCCGGTGGGCCTGATCCAGAGGTAAACACTCATTGGCGTGCATTGTTTGTGCCGTAGATACGTGTAAAAAAGAAATGCGCAGCAATTACGGCACACAGTAGCTAAGCACAAAGGAGATACGTGGCGCAATGTGCAACAGTCGTGTGATAAACAGTTTTAACCTGTAAAAAATGACATGAAAAGTGTGAACCCTTCAGCTAAAATGCACGGAAACTACGAGGAATTTTTTTTAAATAAATAAAAAAAATAAAAACAATAGATCCACAGATAAGAATGAATGAAGGACGAGCACAGACGCAAAAATACGCACCTAAGTGGCGAAGCAACTCCCATGACACTCCCATTGTTTCTATGGATTTAAGCTGACTTCTGCGTCCATAGGGCTACCTTAACTCTCCGTGCGTATGTCTGTGCCTAAGTTGTTTAAGTACATGTGTACTTAGCAAAGCGCGCCCTTAATGCCCCATTTAAATCCCTCCCCCCACCCACTCTTCTTACGGAGGACAGGCGGGCTGCTTCTTACTTATCTTACTAAGATCGGAGTTGAAGTCCGTACATAATGGATTCCCTCGCATAACGGCTGGATCTTGCGTCTTACTTTGTGTTCTGGGAACGCGCAGGTAATCCGTTCCTAAAAATACGCAGAGACACAGAGATTCTGTGAAATCTATGGCCCTGACCCTCCCTTCCTAAGTGCCTAACCGTAACCCCTCCCCCCCCAACACTAAAAGTCCCCGGAGAGGTTACTCACCTCTCCGGAGCTGTCAGCGCCGGGTCTGCCTCGGGTGTATCATATCCGATCAGTACACTCACCCATTCATAAAAAAAATCTAAAATGGCTACTTATCTGAGATAGAGATAGCCGAAAAAGGAACTTTCCGCTGTCTCTATTTCTAAAGGCAGCCCATTGGAGTGGGGACTGCAACCGGTTAGGCGCCATTGGGCAGCAACTGCTTGTAACAATCATAAACCGTTAGGCGACTTAAGAGTTGCGCCAGCACAAGATCTTTAGGGAGTTCCTTGAATGTGTAAGTCCTGCATAAGCCTTGCATGGAAAATATGCCAATGCTTCAAGTATTTTAGCCTACTATGGTTGTAACCCTCAACTAACCCCTGGTAACAATTACCCAATATTGAGATACAGATAGACTGAGGATAAATAACTGGGTGTAAAGAAGAGATATCTATAACAAAACAATATATCAGCACTCCGCTAGTTACATGCACCAGGTACACAATGCAGCTCCGTCTTCTCTATCGTCTCTCTCACCGTACGGTGCGTTCATTCTCTTCCGGTGTATTACGATCTCTCCTCTTTTTAAAAAAAAGTCAACAGTGCCAGAAAAGTTTACAGAAGCCGTGAATCCTGCTCCACTTTCTCAGCGCTGTATTTTACTCCCCATCGTAAACAATATAATTCCATTGTTATGTGTCAATAATTCACGGTCAACATGAGTTTATGTTGGATCGCATTTTTTGGCAAGATTGGTAAATCTCTTCACATACGTTCTATAAATAATCGTGATAAAAGGCATCAATTCAAAGGGCAGACGTGTCACCGTGTACAGAGGATCCTATCATTCAAGTCCTCAGCTATCTTTCATTGCTCAATTTCATCTCAGCGCCCGGCTGATGGAGTTATCCCTGGCCCAACACAAGGACTCACTCCGAGGCTGCTTTTCATGGCAATTTTAACCCCATTCAGTGACTTTCTTCCACAGCAGCTGAAATGTGTTGTATTAACCACATAGAAAGTATGATTTATATTCCTTTATATTCAAAATTTTGGATGACTTTGTATTGGACAAGGAATTCTGTTTTGTTTGATTGAATCATGGATTACACTCTTGAACCCAGAAGTGCAAAGGATGCAGTAAGTCAGACATAGAAACATAGAAAGTGACGGCAGATAAGAGCCACACGGCCCATCTAGTCTGCCCATTTGTTTATTGAAAACTATACTGACCCTAGACCCTATTTACCCTCAATTTAGTTTACAATTTAGGATACCCTTATATTTATCCCAAGCATGTTTAAAATGTTCTACTGAATTGGCCTCAACCACCTCAGATGGGAGAATATTCCATTTATCTATCACCCTTTCAGTGAAGTAATTTTTCCGCACATTTCCTTTGAATCTACCACCCTCCAGATTATTTTCATGCCCTCGTGTTCAATTACACCTCTTCTTTTGAAAAATGCCCCCTCCTCTAGCCGGTCACAACCCTTGATGTATTTGTCCTCTTGGTGGTTCCTAGGTCATCATTGGTCCTGGGGTCTTCCATTGTTCTCTTCCTGGAGGGTCATCTGCATATCCTTCATTCATATACTTTTTATACTCTAACCTAGCATAGCGCATAACTACTGCCGCAAACATGCGGTCTTATCAGTGTCTAGCTAACAATATGGGTTATGATTTAAGCTACCCTATGAATATAAACAACACATATTAAGTCCATTCAATTGCTGTTTGGTGGTTTTCTCTTGTTTACTCCGTCTGTAGAGATAAAGCACTGTTTTAATAAATGGGAACATTTTAGTACATTTTATATTAACAAACCCTGTGTGTTTATATGTGTGTAAATGTATGTCTTATAACTTTAATATTGAATGAAACAAAGCCCGCGAAAGTGTGTACGAGCATCGAAATGCACGCGCACGTGCGTACGCGTTACCGATTTCCTGCACTTTTGCGGTTCTTTGTCTCTAACTATACAGCGATTAATATGCGAATATTCGCAAATATGCTTTAATATTTTTCTGTTTCCACAATACCTTGTTAAGTGCATGAACTTAGTTACTCCTGGGCTAAACTATGTTGATTGCAGGTGAGTCATATTTCATCTGTTGTAAACAGTATTAGAGATGAGAGGTGATATTTCCCAGCCCAAGTCTAAATAACAGTGTGATAGTAACGCTGATCAGTATCTGTTTAACCAATTCAAAGATGTATCCCTGCATGCAAACAATACAACTAACTTAACTCCCCCTGCAATCAACATGGTTTAGCCCAGGAGTGACTTCAAGTTCTTATTTTAAGAAGATTCTTAAGTGTCAATCAGGTCCTCTGTCACTAACCCCCATGGGCAAGAAGTTCCCTTAGGGGCAAAGGTCTATGAAGCCAGCTTTCACCACAAGTTTATGGGCGAACAATACCACGAAAAGGTAATTTTTGGCTGTTGCAACTTCAGTTGTGCTTATCTCAAGCTTTCACAAAATCAGGGAAATTTCTGCCATGCATGGCGGGCACCTGCTCTGGAAAGTATAAGGCTTCAGAAATCATTAAACCTTTGTTTACCTACCAATTAACAGATAACGACTTCCTGCAGAGATCATGGAGCTGATGTCACACATTCAATATCCTACATAAAGATTGTATGAATCATCCTGTGAATTGAGTTGGTGATGCCAGCTGTATTGTCTGAACCAGCAGCTGCTAATTGGTAAATATATTAACCTTTAATGATTTTCTAATGGTCTGCAAACTAACTTCATGTCGCGAAATGAGCATCTTAGAATGAAAAGCAGTCATCTAAGCTCCACTGTATGTTTCAGGGCTTAGTTTGAATATTTGAATGCATATTGTCATGAACAAGGGGTACTCTGGTTAGTACAGGAACCACTGAGACATATCTGAGAATGTAAAGTAATGACACGGAAATACAGCTATTGCATGCAGACTTGCAAAGAGAGCAAAACAGGTAAATATACAGCTGAAGTAAAGTTACAAGGGGCGGGCTCCCATAGGAGCTCTGTATTACCAGTACTTCTGCACCATCAGACAGAGAGAGGAAGAGACAGCAAAGGGAGCGCCGCAGAGGAAGGGAAAAGACATCAAAGGTAAGTAAGGATAATAAATAATAAAAGGGGCAGACATGGAGGCTGGACATAATAAAGAGCAGACATGCAGCTGGACATAATAATAATCGGCAGACATGGAGGCTGGACATAATAAAGGGCAGACATGGAGGCTGGACATAATTTTGGGGCAGACATGGAGGTTGGACATAATAATAAGGGGCAGACATGGAGGCTGGACATAATAATAAAGGGCAGACATGGAGGCTGGACATAATAATAAGGTGCAGATATAGAGGCTGAACAAATAATAAGGGGCAGATATGGAGGCTGGACACAATAAGGGGCAGACATGGAGGCTGAACATAATAATAAGGGGCAGATATGGAGGCTGGACATAATAATAAGGGGCAGATATAGAGGCTGAACAAATAATAAGGGGCAGATATGGAGGCTGAACATAATAATAAGGGGCAGATATGGAGTCTGGAGAAATAAAAGGGTGCAGACATATGGATGGCTGAATTAATAAAAGGGACAGACACAAAACCCGCCTCTGGGTAGTGCAAGACACACCCACTTTCCCCAGACACGCCCACTGGGCAGTACAAGGTTCTACCATGCCTCAACATTTTGTCCCTCTTTCCAATTCTGCAATGTTGGGAAGTCTGCTTTCCGGTTTCCCAGCTGTCTCTACTTGAATCCATTGCCCTCTATCCTATGCTCTGCCTGCAGTCCACAGAGCAGATCCCAAAGAGAGATAAAATAAACTACTGGCTTGCAGCAGCTTCCTTCTCCATCATCCACCGGGCCCGATCCAGAGGTGTGCGTCCAGTGGGCCAGCGGATGGGACGTATATGTTTGTGATTTTTTATTGCACTTGCTCAGACCTGAAGAGCGCGCAGTCACAGGCCAATCAGATCTGAGAGCAACTCGAGCAGCGGTGGCTTGTGTTCTGGGGGGCACGTTGAGGGAGTGAAGGGTTGGAGGGACGTAGTCAATGTACAGTAAGAGCGTGTCCAACCGTAGCACCTTATCCAGGGGCTGACACTCCAGAGCCTATTTTAGACCCTTCCGTTAGGATGTGAAACTTTGAACACATTACAAAGGGTCAGAAATCGCATCACAACATTTCTACAGGGTGCGGGTCACCGCTGAGAACGCCTCTGTTTTGAAAGGATTATTTTCTCCCAGCAAGTTGCGAACTGTCTGGAAAATCGATTGCTTCCACCTCACCGCAGAAGAATGAAGATGCAGCAGCAAATGGTGAGTATTAATGTGAAACCCCAACCCTCATCCATACCCTAACCCTTCCTTCCCCGCAGCCTGCCCTTAAGTCTCCCCTCCCCACAACCTAACCCTAAGACTCCCTTCCCTGCAGCCTGACCCTAAGACTCCCCTCCCCACAGTCTGACCCTAAGACTCCCTTCCCCACAGCCT